>VUQI01000350.1:0-21902 GCA_015106735.1 Paratilapia polleni | reverse complement strand
AGGCAGATGCTGAAGAGAGAGAGAGAGAGAGAGAGAAGCAGGATAGAAAAAAACAACAAGTGAGTGAACTGTTGCTCTGCAAATAAAGTCGCTTTGCGCCGGGATTTATGCACGGCGAAAGTCTGTAAAAGTAAGTCGTCAGAATATGCAGTTTCCTTTTTGAAGGAGCGCTTCACCACTGAATCGCTTCCGCTGCTCCCACTGCCTTGAGCGTTTTGGACGGTGTGGTCCCGTCAGCACGCACGACTCCTGGATGAGGTGTTGTAAGTTTATATATTAGTATGACTCCGTTTCCGCCGAGCGGAGTTTGGACCTCAGCGCAACTTCACCCGAAGCACCAGTGAAAGCGCTCAGTCTTTGAGGGAGGCTCTCACTCCGGTCCTGGACCAGTTTTCCTGCGGCGTCTCTATCTGAACCCGCAGGATGAAAACCCACTGAAAACCGAGTTTAAAAGGAGCAAAGAAAGAGGACGTCTTGGTAAGCTGATTATTCTTATCAATTTTTTATTTTTATTTTTATTTTTTGCATGAGTTTGTCAAAAGTTTTCTTCTGAAATCGTTTTCCTTCTGGTTCTATTAAAGCTTCGTTACTTCTAATTTTTTTTTAGTGGTAATTTTAATTAAAAAGGAAATACAAACAAATGATTTTTCAGTAGGATTCACGTATTTGTGCTGTTAAGCTCTCACAGAGTTTGGGGACCATACTATAGGCCTGGGTTAATATCAGCATGTAGCTTTTGTATCTATTGTGTTAAACTGCTGGTGTTGATCTGTTTACATTTATTTGTAATACAAAAGCATTTTAAATGAATTTTGAGGAATTGAATATAATTGATATAAACAAAATCCACCTTGGTAAATCATGCTTATTCCGTTTTTTTACAACTATCAAGTACACACTTAAATATGAAATAACTGCAATATGAAATGCTTGCTAAATGTCCTCCATATTTGACATTTAAATTAAACGTGTTATAGCAAGGACATTAGATTTTCTTAGTCCTGTTACTTGTAGGCTATGAATGTGTTTTCTTTTTCTTCTAAATTGCAAGAGATTCACTCATTTGCTTCACCTTTACCTCTAAAAAAAAAAGAAAAAAAAAACGAGTTTCCACATTTAATGGCCCTTCCTCAGAACTGGCCTTTTTATGAGCTGTAACAAATCTGTTGTTTGAGTGGAGGAAAAGGTTTTTAAGATAAATCTAATGAAGCTGTGAGCCCATCTAACAAGCACCAGCAGCAAGGAAGAAAGAAAAAGACCAGAGATTTAGCAGTTTCCTTGTTCTTCTCTTTTCATTCCTGGACAGACAAGTAAAGCGCCCTTCCCTGTATGTGGTGGGTGAGATGAACTCCAGTGGGAATACTGTAGACCCCACCTGACAGCTCTCTGCCTGAGCAACTGAAGGATTTTCATTGGAGCTTCCACAACCAGAGAAGTGGATTCATATAAAAAGCAGTTTGCCTAAAATCCAGCATCTCAACGGTTGTGGTCATTTTTAACAAAGCAATTTAAAATATTTGAGCTATATGATGTATATCTTTACAGGGGGTAAAATCCTGAAGGCATTATGAACTAGAGGAAAGTGAAAATAAAAAGGATACACGTGTACTGAAAGCCAAGTCATGGAAAACCCTATATTTCAGTCTCCCCCTGACTTCTGATTTTTTTTTTTTTGTCCTCCTGTGTGATGTGCAAGTCAGTCCCAGTCCTTGAATAGTGCCCCATTTCTTTTCTGTGTCTCACACAGTCACATATTTTCCTGCCCCACCTTCTCAATTCAGTAGTTGCTTTCTACCCAGAGTTCAGCCTGGCCGGCACAACCATTCCAGCTAAAGGGGAGGAGGACTTCCTCACACTGGCAGCCTCACGGCTCAGCCGAAAAAAACGTGTCATCGGGGCTGGAGTCGGCGTGGCCATGGTTCTGGTCCTGCTGGTGGCCATTCCCCTATTGGTCCACACCACCAAGGGGGGAGGGTCTGGAGGAGGGGGCACGCATTATGAGATGCTTGGGAGCTGCAAGATGGTGTGTGACACTTTCACCCCCCCACAGGGAGAGCTGACAGCTGTCTCCCCTCAGCCACCAGACTTCCCAAACCGCAGGGGCAAGCAGGGGTTCAGAGGAAGCCCTGGACTTCCAGGTCCTCCAGGTCCTAAAGGCCCCCCTGGTGAGCCTGGTAAGCCTGGCCCACCCGGTCCACCAGGCCCTGGACCTGGTGGCTATGGCCCTTCCTTCTACAGCCCTAAAATCGCCTTCTATGCCGGCCTCCGGAAACAACACGAAGGGAATGAAATACTCAAGTTTGACGACGTGGTGACCAATGTAGGGAACTACTACGAGCCGAGTACCGGCAAGTTCACCTGTCCTCTACCAGGTATCTACTACTTCACCTACCACGTCCTGATGAGAGGAGGTGACGGGACGAGCATGTGGGCAGACCTGAAGAAGAACGGACAGGTGAGTGTGGGTTTAGGCGGATGTGATCTGCATTCAAACCAACACAAAAACTGTGAAAATCTTTTGTACATGTGCAGAGTTTCATACGATATCATTAACAATAGTGGGCTCAGTTATGAGCATAAATCAACAAGTTGATCAAATTATTAATTGAGAAAATTGACAGATGTTATATACTTATGTCTTAGTAAGAATGAGACGTGACTGTTTATTGAGCCACTAAAACTGACAAGCTTAGATCAGCAGTTTGGTTAAAAAACCTAATTCACTGATGTCAGAAATATTTTTGCCATATAGTTCAAATACAGAAACATGGTTTCACAATGGTTTTACTATTTGCAGATCTACTGAAGTGGACTTCATTGGTCTGTACAGGTGCTGACTGCCAGGTTTTTGAGCGTGGTTGAAAAACAGAAAAAAAAAAAAATCCAAAAACATAAATGTCAAACAATACTGCATTGAGAAAATCAAGGTAAAGTCTTAGACAATGTCTGAAGCATTGCACAAAAAAGAGAGGGAGATAATTAAAGTGAAATAGCAGATGCTGTATGTATGAGGAACTGCTAACTCTCCTCTTAAAAAACAGTTTAAAATGAAAAAACTCAAAATGTAGATGATTTGGAGGACAAAAACAGAAGACTGGCTGAACGTAGAAGCGGAGGTGGGACTAAGAAAAGGTTTACATGGAAAGGAGAAACTGTAATTATTTGCACTACTTGCAACCGGAGGAAGAGAGAGAGAAAGAGTGACAGCCAAGCGATCAAGAGGATAACAATCCTCTGTGTCTCGGTGGAGCAAAGCCAAAATGCAACAGCTGGCTACTGTCCTCTGAGAAACTCTGACTTTAACACTAATAAATAAACAACTATGAAATGCCTGGAAAAAGCCTTGAATGCTTCCATCTGGAGAACAGTGACAAGCTTGAAGTACTAAGCCCTCACTCTGCTGAGGAGCTCTGATTCTGACATGTGTGCCGCAGAACAGAAGAGTGATGTCCTGGGGATTACCGGAGAAGAAGAAAAAAAAAAAACATGCTTTGCATTGTTACAAGGGTTTAATGGTAACACAGTTTCTCCGCACATAGATTACACGGTACATGAATTGATGACAATATGCTACTGAGCTGGGCTCCTCTTCACTGATATGCTTTATTGAATCTACATCTAAATATGCAGGCTAGGAAGGATTTGGCTAAAGAACAGGGGCTAGTTTTTAATTTGATAAGTGGCACTGTGGTGACAGACAGATGCAGATTTAACAAAAGTCCCCAGATTGAATCAAAGATTGGACATGGGAGTTGTGCGTTACATATCTTAACTATTAGGCCACTAGTTTCTGGTTTTCATTAATATTGGAATACCTGCATCCCCGTAGGTCTTGTCAGTGGCCCTTGCCAACTCGACTGTAGGTGCTTGGATTCTGGCAGAATCCATTCTGCTGTTGCTTTTTATGACCTGAAGCTACCCCCAAGCCAACCAGTAGGAGTCACTTGTCCAGCAACAAGAACACGCATCTGACCTTGTTAGCTTTTCCACTATAAGCTACAGTGCTACTATCTATGACATCACTGACAACAAGATCATAGAGCATGCTACAAGGAAACAAACCCAGGGTCACTGCAGTGGTGGACTAAAGCTATACTCCTTAGTTACCAATGTTCCCCCATGTCAATTTGTTTTTTGGTTGGACAGATTTCTCAAAAAGTAGTGGGACTTGGTGGAAAATTTAAGGGCAAAGAAAAAAACTCATATTTCCTGTACAAAGAAGTTTTATTATTTGATTGCAAGTGTGGTTTTAGTCTAAAATGTTCTTTTTTAATTGTTTTTGGATGAAAACTCTTGCATCTCCTTGTTTTCTTTCGCATTGTGTATTTTGTTCAGATCTGGGGCCAGATGACAATTATAAATTAGGGCTACAACTAATGATTACTTTGATTATTTATCATTCTGCTTATATTTTTTATGTTCTTTTGACAAATTGAATATTATAGTCTGTGAAAGACTGATTCACTTTGAAAGAAAATGCTTGTCCTAGCTCTAGAAATACTACAGTATATCTTCCAAACGATTGTTTGGCCTGACAAATAGTCCAAACTCTAAAGATAGTAAATGCAATGAAATGCAGAAAATAATGCAGAAAAAGCACATAATCTTTAAATTTAAAAAGCTGGAAACGATTTTTGGCTCATTGGCTTGAACAATGACTGGTGCTGTTAACCTGTATTCATTATAGAGTTGAAAAGCAGACCTCCACCAAGGCTGCACAATCCACCCAGTTAATGAAAAAAAAAAGGTTTGATCTGTGTCTGGATCTGCCTCTATGAATACAGTACTGTACAGATTTTCCAGAATTTTATTCTGATATATTGAAAATTATTATTAAAGAAACAAAACAAAAATAATATTTCTTGACACGTCCATTCTAGGCTTCACTTTGGGACAAATGTTACTTGAATTTTTTGAGATGCTATACAAACTCACTTTTTAGCATGATGTTGCTTTCAAATTCAGTCCTATTTAGCCTATTTCATACTGCTTTGGTTTTGCAGGTTTTTCCAGACATATCATGTATAGAACATGTGTTAAGTGACTGATCGAGTCCATAAAGACAGTTTTTCCCCATTTTATTGATTTGACAGCATGCGCATAAGGTGCAGAGTAAAAAGGACAGACAGCTTAATGCCAGATATAATTGGGGGGAACTGGTTTGTTGCGGCGTGCCTTCACAGACATTGTCATTCCTGTCTTCTTCTGCTATTAAATCTTTCATAGCTTTTAGATGAGATCTTCTCCCCTTCACCTGTGCCCCTCCTTTCTCGTGCTTGCGCACGCACACACACACACACACACATACACACACACACACACACACCTTACACTTTTCCTGTCCACACTAGCTATTGACTCCTTCCCCATTAATTATCTTTTCCAACAACTAAATTATTTAACCCAATTCAGTGCTGATCTTGCCCTTTTCATTGCACCTGCTGCTTTTTTTCCCCTTCTGTGAATAGACAGGTGCTCATGAAGCTTGGTGAAGCTGCTAGGTCAATGAGAAAACTTTAATACAGAAATTGTCTCTTGAGAGACATTTTTTTGTATTATTATTGTCATTACTCTGTTTGAATGTGTTGTTTTTCAGGGAATAATTAATTCTGTCTCTTATAAGATGTCAAATTCATAGTGTGTAATTAGAATATGCAAAAAAAAAAAGAAGAAAAAAAGACGAAGACAAAGAAACACCTTAGAAATTTTAGGAAATACCCTTGTTCACTTTAGATGAGATGATAGATACCAATTTCATTTCTGTACAGTGACAGGAGACACAGATTATTTTACCACAAATTAGTGCTAATACTCCAAAACTACAAATGTCAACAGCACATTTCAAGGTCAGGGACAATGCAAATTAATCAGCAATACTGTAAATGTGCCAGTTGTAGCCAAATGGCTAATTTTCAACAGTTGTCCATTGGCTGGGTGTTCAATTAGCTCTTAAAACCAATAAAACATAAAAGAACAACAATTAAAGCCATTTCTAGATAAAGCAGGCAAAACAGGGTGAAAAGGAAGAAGCATACATAGTGAAACACATATAATACAGACAATTAATATTAGACAGTAGTGGATAGAATGGAGTCACTCTTTCATATACTGAATGGAAGAGTGACTGATTAGCTGTTATTGTAAAGGTTTTCTGGCGAAAGATGTTTTCCTCCTTGGGACACAAATATCCCCTTTTACTGCGGATCATGTTAATCTGCCCCCAAAATATAAATGTGATAAACAGTGGTAGTGGTGGAGGTGGCTGTCGATCAATAATTAAATAATCAGTGTGAAATTTAATTAGATTTTCTACAAGTAGAAAGTATATTAGTGGTGGTAACTTTTTGGTCTTGAGAGCTTGTTTATATACAGATTGTAAAGACTTCAGTGTTGCATCAGTGGTGAGGCACCAAGCTGTTAAATGGTATGTTATGATCATCGTCAGTTTAAGTGAAGAAATGGGCAGGTGTTAATTTCAGTTACGCCATTGGGCAGGTTGCACCAGTTCATCTTTAAAAAGCCTGGTTCTAATGGTGAAGTTGGTTTTTGTTAAGACCAGCATTTAGAATGGACTTTATGTCAGTTGCATCAACCAAACTATGCTTAGTGTTAACTATTCCTTTTCTGGTGAAATCAGACTACATTAGGAAATAGTTAACAGTCTCCAGCTTTGGGTTTTCCTGAGTGCTTGAAAAGAAGGCAACTGGACTTCTTTTTTGGTCCGTGAAGACGTTTCACCTCTTGTCCAAGAGGCTTTTTCAGCTCTAAAACACCTGATGGACCCAGGTGACCTGGATGGTGGAGAACCTACACAGACAAAATCTCCTGCTTTCTTACCAATTTGTCATTTCTGATTTGCAGAAACCACAGATGATCAAAGCAATGGAAAAATAAAGCTCATCAAAATTGAAAAAACCCCAAAAACTAATAGAGCTATAAGTCAGAAGATCTTTGAAACACTTTTCTACACTTTTCTGTATTTTTCAAGTTATTGTGTCTTGTGATGCTGAAGTTACTTCCTGTGACTGAGCAAGAATGGTTTAGTAATCAGTTCCTAGCAACTGATTTGCATATTACTCAGGTCTTAAAAATAAACTTAAGTGGGTCCAGACCTTTGAATCGGTTCAATCCACTGAACTGACTCATTAGCTAATCAGTGCCAACTGGTGCATTAATGCTGTTGTCAAGCTGTGTCGCCACCATAGACTGTATGTAAATGGTGGAGGTAGCCAACATGATGCAAAACATGGGTTTGTGGACTCCCATTTTGAAGCATTGAGTTGAGCTTTTTGACCATGGCCATCTTGGTTTCCTGAAATAAGATGCGAGGAGCTAGAGGTGTAGTGGGATTGATGGACATTGCACATCCACACAGTAGCAACTTGTCAATCATTGCAAGGTAGCCGGTTCCTAAATCATACATTGCTTATTGTCTATTTTACTCTAAATGGGACCATAATTTACAAAATGAACATCATGCTATAATTAAAAAGACCTGAAACTAGTGACTGTGATTACTAAAGTTATAAATCAAGTGAGCAGTAGTGCAATTGCCTCATATACTTTTACACGATCTGACTTCTTTTTGCAGCCAGAATAGCCACCTCTGGTCAGTTAGAAAGAATACAGGTTTAAGACTTTTTCGCATAAGCTTCACTTTTCACACCCAAAGGCCATCTTTTGTACTACAGGGGATATTTTAACCAGCCAGTACTCATTTGCTGCATTACTACATGAATAATAAATAGAGGAGGAGGCTGAAATGTCTTTACTTTGCTCTGCTCCACTTTTAAAACACTGCAAAACCTGTTTGTTGGTAAAGCTATGCATCAGTAGGAACAAACAGAATACTGGGACTCACTGATGAATATACTTATTAATGTATCAGTGACAGTTAATTAAGAGCATTGTGCACATTTAAAGTATTCATTTTATTCTGGATTTTTGCTGGATTTTTATTACTCTGTGCTTATTGGACACTTTAAAAAAAGGTCATGGATAAAATCTGATCTTACTGGCAGCTGGGTCCAGCTACATATTTGCTGTACAGAAAGAAAATAAGAATATTACCTGAACTGTGAAACCATTCCTTTAAAGTCTGTAAAGGCTGTCTTTAGCTTATTTCGTAGCATGAGGTGATGTGTGTGTGCATGTGTGTGTACAGGCCTACGACAAACGTCAGACTGACAGGCACAGTGTTGATCCACTTCTTGTCAAAGGGAGCAGAGAACAAGACACATCCTGGGGAAAGATCACTGCAGAGCCAGACAGGACACAGACAAGCGGGCTGACAGAGAGATAGAGATGGATGGATATTCACAGGAGAATGGACAGAGGTTCTCTAAATTAAGAGATGAGTTGAAGACTAACCAAAAAGCAATGTAGTTAGACATACAGTATATGAAAAAAAAATCAGACGCGTGGCCAGTTCTTCATCTCAAACAATGGCTAATGAATTATGTAGCTGTTAAGTTTACACCACGTTTGCAGAGATTAAGCACTCAGTGCAAAGAATCGTCTTCCCTCACTGTGTCCCATAACTCATCAAGAGATTGGTGTTGAGGTAGATGACCTTTTCAATGGATATATAATTCACCACCAATATGTACTTTGCCCTTTACGGTGATGAGCACGGAGTGGGAGTATGAATATTTATAGCTGGTCCAGTATGGGTGAATCTGGGCTGGTCAGTTGGTCAATCTGTAGTTTTGATTGCATCCTTTTGGTAGTTGCATTTCACCTTCTCATCTATTGACACCAGATAACCTCGCTTTGGCAGTGGCGCTGGTTGCACCTATGAGACTGGTGGGCAGACTAGGCCGTTATAAAGCAGAGGCGTAAAGGTTGCAAGAGAAATTAAATAGAAGTTGTCCACAATCTTTGAAATTAAAGGTGCAGTTAACGTGTGCAGACTGTAAAAGCATATTGGTTAATATATTATCAAATATGCATCAGTTTCATTTCAGTTTTAAGCTTTGAAATAAGGGTCTGGATTTAAAAAAGTGAGGCTGGTTCTCAAGCAGAAAGCACCAAAGATATTTTTTTCAGATGCTTTCCATTTTGATTACCATAAACATCCCACACAGACATTTAAAAAAATAAATAAATATCAGCTTTTAATTGAAACACCCAACTGAAGTGTGTATATAATGAGATCTGTGAGCTAAATAGTTAATTAAATAATAAAGTTAAAAGTTGTGATTATGACAAACTTGGACTCTAGGAGAAAGAAGCGCTTGCCTCCAGTAGGTAGGTGTGATGCGGCTGCTGTGAGAGGAGGAAGCTGCTAATTACAGTTAGCCAGACAAGGTGTCAATATGGGCCTCATGTAGGACTTCATTAGGCAGTTTTAATTTTATTTTATTTTGGCACATTTGGAGCTGTTTTTTCCCCCAGCAGTTGTGCATGTCTTGATAGAATAATTAATAACCCCTTTTTTTCTGTGTTTTGAATTGCATTACTGTCACAATGGCCTAACATTTTAATGGGGAACATTTTGTGATAAAGGATGAAAGTCCATCTTTTTCAGGCAGCATTTCTTGTAGAGCAAACATAAAGAATTATCCTATATACCCTGCAGCTTTTCTTGCTTTTTTTTCTTCTTGTCTTTTCTTCTATATATTTATGCACTTGTTCATGCACACAGCCATTATTTGACTACATGTTTCAGTTGTAATGGCCAAAGCCATTATATTCTGAAGACTAAAAAGACTTTGGCTGGTTGTTACTGTGTTTGGCCATGCCTTTGTTGTGCTTTCCTTTTGCCTTCCCATTATATCATTATTCCTCCTCGTCAAGGAAACAGTATTTTGTCTCTTTCATAAGTGGCAGTTGCCACAATGTTTCATTTTCAGACCTAACATGAATTCTAGTTATTATCATTTAGAGGTAAGAGTAGGTTTATCAGGATTGAAGAAACATGAATTTCTAACCTGTGATACAGATTTTACATGATGCATTAGTGTTTGGCAATTTGTTACTTCTAGGTAAAGGGTAGTTTGTTCAGTTAATACAATATAGTAAACATTTTTTTTAAGAAACAGCATTATTTAATGCCAGAGCTGATGTGCTGCAGGTAGCCCATCAAGAGAACACATTTATACCCAATTAAGCTATCTCCTCTACCGTCAAAGGTTTCAGTCTAGAGCCAATTAGAGACTTTCTAATCAACGTCTTGACACCTTGGGTCCTGAGTGTCATGGCAAAATATTAGCATTTTGTATGCCAATTAGTGTCTGGGTCTGCAGTGCAGGAGAAGGGTTACATGTCGGCCTGCATAATAGAAACAGGAAACCTGAGGCTCGTACACATAGTTGGAGGCTGAGAGAAAACAGCAGCTTTTGCAAAAAAAAGGCCATTTCAATTGCCCTTCTTCTCTCTCCCTGTTCACCTTTAGATGTCCCTCAGGTAAGTTTAAGAGACCCTGTCTCAATTGCTCGCTCCGGTCTGAGAGGTCTGTACATCACAGTGAATGAATCCTGTCAGTTTTATTACCAGAGGATCAAGGCACCACTGTGAAACAAAACAAAACTGAAAAAAATAACACACTACATGGACAGCACACCTCCCCAACCTCATTTATACCCCCCTCCTCCTCTGAAACAGGCATGCTTGATCAGTTTGTTATCCAACAGGCTCCCTCTCCATCACTCAAGGCCTCTCTCAACTTTGGCTTCCTTTTCTCGTATCCTGTGCTTGGACTACTAAAGTGCATGCAGCTGCTTACTCGCCTGTGTGACCTAATCCAAATTTCTGCTCTCACATCCACCTTTTCATTATGCATACTTCTTTTCTCCTTGCCCCATGCCCTCCTTACATCAATTTTCTCAGACATTTTATGAACGCATCCATAAAAATGGTGAATATCTTATGGCTAAATAAATGTGAAATACATGTGTCAGCCCTTAAAAATGTCACACGAATGAGTGGCACACAGCTGAAAATGTAGATTTTATTGAGCATTTAGGACTGTCTGTGAATTATTTCTATGCTGTCAATTCTTCACCCTCTCTCCTCCTACCACCCCTCTCTGTGTCTCTTCCCCCATTTAATGTTGCCCCCCTAATGAAAAGTGTAGGCAGTGTAATCTTCTCTATTGTCCCTTGGGTCTCCCTTCTTCCCAACAGCAGCAGATCAAGTCAGAACAGCGTTGGCCCAACAGACAGAAATTCACTCCCTTGTCGCTATCAATCTCCGCTGTTGTTGACAATAATCCTGATCTGCCTTTCCTTCTTGTTTTCACTCCCTAAGCCCCAGTGCCTCCTGCCTACTTTAAGAAAATAAGGTTTCACTGTGATTGTTACTGACAGCTGAACCTGCAGACTCATCTGTGCTGGTTTCAGTGTCACAACACAATGCTATCATAGTGGGCCTAGTGGAAAAAAAAAAGTCCTTTAGTGGTGGAATAAAAATTCAATAATCAGATTATTAAGAGGGAAAAATAACAATTCAGCTGCAGATGCAATCAAGCCTGCTCAGTATGTAAGTGTTTACACATTAAACAGTTTCTGATTATTTATATTTTTTAAATATGGCATTTGTGTAATTTGTGCATCTGCTAGTTTTGAATTGATGTCAGCAACACATTTCTAAGAAGTTGGGACAGGGGCATGTAGGCGTTTGGCTATGGAGCGTATGGAGACCAGCTGCTGGAATGAATTGTTTTCTTCATACTTGGTTGTTATAGGATGCCATTCTCTTGGAATACGTGCAGAATGTGGTTTGGCCTTCTTTGATTAAATAAGCCAGGGCCTCTCTGAAAAAGCATCTGGATGGCAGCATAAGTTGCTCCACAATCAGTTCAAAATGAATGGTGCCTTCACAGATGTGCAAATTATCCATGTCATGTAGATCAATGCATCCCCATACCATCATTGATACTGGTTTTGTACGCAGATAAAAAGCTAGATGGTCCCTAACTTCTTTCAAATTTTACATTTCAAATTATTAGACAGCGGGACAGTTTTTAAATTCACCTCGATCCATTTCATTCCATCCAGCACATCTGGATCTTCTTTATATATGTTTTTTCTTCTTTAGATTTTTAACGTTCATTTGTAGATGCAGCAATACCCACAGTTGTTCCTGAGGCCATCCAGTGGTTCCCAAAAGTTGTGGGTGATGTAGCCTCAAGATTATATCACAATATTTCTAGGAAAGTTGCAAGAATGATAGTTATGATGATATAGAAAAAAAAAATACTGAATAACATTTTATCAATGATTGCAGCATCTATTAGTGCAAACAAAGACCATTTTCCATCCTTCTTTTCCTTGAGCTACTGTCACTGATGGCGGACTATCTAATTCAAAGTGTGAATCTACTGCCACAAGGCACCAGCAGCAGCAGTAATATAGTGTAATAGTAGTGATACAGCAATATATACAGTGACACAGCATAAGTCAAATGTAAGCACAAACCCAGGTAGTGTTTTCAATAGAAATTTTAAGTAAAAGTAAAACATAACTGCTTAACACTTTAATTTAACAATAACTAAAGTAACTTAACCTTGTAACTCTTCAGCCTGCACATTATTGTCTCATAATAAAACTGAAATTGAAAAATATTTTCTACCTGGGATTTTTTATTTTGGATCAAGCTTTTTAACCAGTTGCTTAAAGCCCTCCTTAACCACCATATATATCGCATCAGTAATTTCCATCCACCATTTGCTCTTCCTAACATATGGGGTGCAGCTAGCGAGTGCTCCAGCGATGCTCGGTAGAGTCATTAGTTTACTTTTGGTTCACACATTACCAGCTGCTACTAACTCCCTTTTTAGGTACTAAATTGTCATCAGAGGCTGACATGCTGCTCTCGCTCTTAGACTGTTTGGGTTTGTGTCGTGTTGTGTGGGAACATAAACGCATGGCATCGCTATATCATTAATAACTTTTTTGTCACGTGAAAACTTATACCGCTATTATCATGGACAGTATGATATGAACATGGTACAGCCCCAGTTTCCGCTACAAAATCCTGTATTTTTAATGCAGTGACACTTGAGGCCCTGAAGATCATGGCCATGCAGTACTGGGTTTTGACCTTATCCTTTGCATACTGAAATTTCCCTGAATTCTCCAAATGATTTAATGATATGAGACAAAAACAAAGTCTCCAAATTATTTGCAAATTTTTGCCAAGAAATGCTATTCTTTAACTGTTGAGCTACAGTATTTGCTTACAGAGAGGTGAAGTCCTCGCCATGTTTTCTTCTCAAGGTGTCTTTTGGTTGCTTTTTTTTTTTTTAAAACCCAATCATGTATCTGATAAACCTATTAACCTGTTAGATTTTCCGCCAGGTGTTTTATAGGCATTGCACAAATTTTCCATTGGTTTGTTGTTGGACAGTTACCCCTATCCCAAACTTTTCAGAAAGTTGGAACAGGGGTAACTTTTGTGCCAAGAAAGTTTTGTTCCTGGCACAAAAATTAATTCTCAGTTTCAACATTTGCTATTTTTTTCTTTGTACTATTTTAAATTAAATATACGTCCTCTATGTGCACTCATTTTTTCACATTTTACACCGAATGCAAACTTTTTTGGAAACAGGGTTGTAGTATAGAGTTAAAATATGTAAAGTATGTACTTCAAAATTGTGCTTAGGTACCACCCTTAAGTAAAAAGTGGATGATGTCACACATTAAAACACTTACATCATACGTACATATTTTTCTCATATTTCAGCATGTGATATCAGACATAGATATCTACATTCACTTCAAGTTACATGCAGGTATTTCTCCTTTTTTGTTTTTCTGAATATGACATAATTCATGAAGTAACTTATATTCCATTGTCAATAATATTAATGATACAGTGATAATATTTAAAAATGCCACACTCTTGTAAATCTGTGCATAAAATGTATAAAAATACATCTTGTCCACTAATTTACTGTATATAGGAGGAGAATGGAGCCATGAATTAATCATAAACATAACACATTAAATGTCAGCATCTCTACTGTCTGAGTAGAGGCTAAGTAAACCTACGTGCCTCGTAAAGAAGTCAACCATAAAAAAGCCATAAATAACAGTGTGTCCTTTTGGCTGGCAAATATAATTAGCTAGTGTTCATTTAAAAGGCCATTTCAATGAGGTGGTGTGAATATCACTGCTGCAACTTTTGTTGTGACCCTTAAATGCTGATTCAGGTAAACATCATTTTGTTTCATGGATAGTTTAGCTTACAATATTGTGTCAATGTACATGTAGGGGTTATACTGGTTTTAATTGTAATTTTTTACCTCCAAAATGATTTCACCACTCCTGCCTAATATGCTATTGAGCCATCACAATCCTAAAACAGCTCAGAGGATCAGACTCTGCTACACATCCGAAGGTATTGTGTGGTACCTGACACCAAGACTTCAGGAGTAGGAGATCCTTCATGTCCTGTAAGTTGTATGGTGCAGCTTCAGACCAGCACATCCTCCAACAACTTTGAACTGGTCCAACGTGTTCCCCCGAATGTTCTGTCCCTCTTTGTACAGAACATGCAGTTATTGGAAAAACTGTGACTGAGAGCATCCCCCAGGCATTGCCATTTAAAGATGCTCAGATCAGTTTTCTGGCTATATCAACTCAAAGTTGTTTGGGTCTTTACAACCACTTATTTCTACCATAGACAAAAACTAAAGAAAACCGACCATTAAGTAGAGTTGTTACAAGATAATCGTTATTTCCTGCATCTTTGAATGGTCATAATGTTTTTTGCTCATTGGTGTACTGTACTCAGAGCAGCCTGTCAGCCTCTAATTCAGCTGACAGTCTACTGTCAGGGGAATCTTGCTGTTCAACCATGTCGACAGATGTTGGATGTACAAGATGTAAGAATCTCTCTACTGTAATATTTTTTCTAAACCCTACTAGTCTCCTCAGGGGAGATGTTCAGTCCCTTCAGAGCAAAGCAGCCTAACTATAAAGTAACAAAATGTCTCATATTGTGCATGTTCTTTTCTTAGGTGTTCACCTGAGATTCATAATACAAAATAGGGAAGAGAAGTGCTTTTATCAAGATATATAGAGAGGGTAGGATGGTTTGTGTATGTGCCGTATCTAATCCTGACCTACTCGCTAGTATTTCATGGGCCCATTTGACCACTGTAGCCTATCCTGTGCCCCCCATTTATTGTGATTGTATGGAGTTATTGAGGAATTGGACCTATTAGGCAGGGAGCTGCCATAGCTGTCTGACTACCAATTACTAGCCAGCAGCTATGTACAGCCTGCCCTGAGGTAGGGAGGGGTAGGGGATATTGTAAGGCAGTGGGAGAAGGATATAAGTGGGGTTGGGGATGTTGGGTAGGGGTTCTCAGGAGACCTGCCACAGCAGCACGTCGTTAATCAATCCGATTTAGGCCGGACAGGGACACACTTAGTCGCTGCTCCCGCCAACACTGCCATGGCAGGGGAGAGAAAGTGTGTGCGTGACCTGCATCTTATTCTGGTGTGCGGACACAAAAAGATGGATAGATGGGTCCAGAATGAAGAGAAACGAATGGGGATGATGGAAGGGGCGTGAGGTGTGGAAGGAGGGACAACAATTAATGGAGTGATGTGAGTTGAATTAAAAGGAAATGTATTGATTCATTTCTGTTTTAAGGAGGGGAATAAAAATGTTCACCTTCTTGACATGAAAGAAAACCCTACAGAGAGAAATATATTTGATAAAATTGATGAAATGGGCAAAAAAAAAAAAAAAATCATTGTTGGATGGAGGAGGAGAAATGGGTAGTTTAGTCTGATTTGATTTGTCATTGTGATCACAAGAGATCAGAGAAGTTTGATGACTGGTGGAGATGATGGACCATATCCTTAGTCAGACCCAGAGGAGGAGACAAGGATGGAGTTAGGGTTTCCTATTTGCATTCATTAATATGTATGCACATGTGCACTTTATTTTCCACTATTAAATGGATTGTCTGCTTGAATAGTTTGTTACCCGCCCAGTGATAGTGCAATTTATTATAAGAAGATTTGCTTACCGAGTGGGAAAACAACTCAGATTTTACCGAGAGCGGATGAAATAACAGACACATTTAACAACATCATAAATAAAGATGCTCTTTTGTCACCAGAAAAGCTGCTCAGCTAAATGCTGGGATACTGGACCGCTCTTCTAGAATTAGGTACACAACATTAAGTCTAGCAATTGTGTTGCCTTCTGCAACTGTATTTAACTACATGTATGGGATCATTGCTATCTTGCATGTACACATGTATCGTTAGATGTAATGAGTTCTTCCTAAATGACTGGTCGTGTCATTACAGACCGAGGATCGTGTGGATTACATTCCCTTCTCCAATCATAAAGCTGTCCAGATGTTGATAAAAAGGTGAATAATGCTTCGCCAGACCAGATTTAATTTTTAAAACTGTCCAAGTCTCCATATTCTGCGGTCTTCACACCAGATAATGTGTTAGTTTTGTATACCAGCAGCTAGTGGGTGGCAGAATTTTGTGTTACAGGAGTGTTGATAGGATTGTTTAGTCATTCTGAGGCTGCATGATGTAATGTTCAAACGTCCTTGTCTATGTATTGTATTCATATTTCATGTCAAACAGAAATGACATCTTCTTTTTGCCATTTTTAAAATTCTTTGCCAATTATTTTTTTTAAATGTTTTCATTAACACGTCACTTTTCTTGAAACTTTGGTTTTTCTCATTTTTCCTTAAATTAATGTTTCAAAGCCAAGCGATAATTAAAGTGTTGTCACTTCCAGTGTAAAGTTACTGTTATTATTCTTTCTTAATTCGTGAGTCAAATGACTGTGTCATGTCTCATGAACATAAAGAGAATTACCACACTATGCTCATGTTCCCATACATTTTGGTGTCTTTCAGCTCATATGTTTTTTCTTCTGCAGCTTTATTATTTTGATAAATGTTCAACATTATCATCAGTGATGTCTTTGGTTGCAGCAGGTACTTGTTTTTTTTTTTTTTTAGCAAATCCCAATGAACCATCACTATAGACTCAGTACTAAACAGCATTAGGGTATAATGACCAACTAGATAACATAGGTGAGCTTTTAGCAGATAGTAGTAGAAAAAGACAGAAGTACATCTTTAAATGATAATGTTGCTCTATAGCTACTGGATGTGTAAACAGGCAAGTTTACCATATCAACTTAAAAGGTCACAATAAGCCAGTGTGGTATTCACACCTTGTCTAAGATCCTTTTCTTGTGATGGGACTAACACTGTCCTTTGACACAGACCATTAATGCAACTTCTCAAAGCTGAACGTGAAAAAAAAGAAAAAAGAGCAAAGAAAGAAAACTGTCAGTAGCTAATGACGCTCACGCAGATCAGCCGTAATAAACGCATACAGCAGTGATCAGAATGTGTGAACGTTCATTGTGTTTTGTGTGTTTGTGTGACAAATGAAGTGGTGTGTTCCCTGATGCCATCCTTTAATCCCCCATCAGACTGTCCTCTGCAACAGGTGGATCAGGTGTGAGTGCAACAATCCTCTGAAAAAAATTGATAGCGACTTGGAAAGCCGGTGGTCTGAGATGGGAAGCGTGAGGCCAAAGATCACTGCACATCTCATTTATCTACCCAGTGGACAGGAAGGCATCAGCACTGATGACATTACACCGCGATCGCAGAATGAAACATGGAATGAAATGGCACCAGTGAACAAACCCTTTGTGGGTGTGATATCGTGGTGAAAAAGTTAAACATGTTAAAAGGAAACTAAAAAAAAGGAATTTCAAAATCACAATAACAAATTTATATAAATAAAAATGAATGTATCCTTCACATGTTGGATTAAATCATTGCATAACACGTGCTTGCCTAATGTGAACTCCATATTTCTGTCATGTTCACTGGTGATTAACATTTCGATGGTGGTGGTGAACACGTCTCCACTGCAGGTGATGATTAGTGTTTGGGGGCTATGAGAGCAGACCACTAATTAAGGAGCAGAGAGATTTGTAGAAACTTGTAGGTGAGACCAGTGAATCGATTTCTGAAAATGAAATACTGAAAACTAGCCAGTGAAAATCACCTTACATAAAAGCTATTTGAAAAACTGTAAATACCTTTTAACTGTAATTTTGTTATTCGCATGAAGACTCAAGGATGCAAGCAAGGATGTGCAATATAGTTACAGTTTTATTTTTAACAAATAGCAATTTCAGGTGTGCATATTTCTCTTACAAAAAACCCCAAAAAACTGTTTGTATTAGCATGAATGAAGAGTTCCTGTTTCCTGCCGGCCTTGCTCAGAGTGCGTGTGGACCATTGTTGCCCAAGAAAACATGACTCAGCCTCAGCACAGGCAACAAGATCTCTGCAAAACACACTCATGACATCAACTGCCTGCCTTCCTTGTTGCATTTCCTTTTCTAATCAATTTCTTTCCATCTTGGGTGCCTGTCAACTCCTTTCTTGTCTTTTTCACAGGTGAGGGCCAGTGCAATCGCTCAAGACGCAGATCAGAATTACGACTATGCCTCCAACAGTGTTATCCTGCACCTGGACGTAGGGGATGAAGTGTGTGTGCAGCTGGATGGGGGCAAAGTTCATGGAGGAAACACCAACAAATATAGCACATTCTCTGGCTTTCTCATCTACCCTGACTGACAATGTCTTTATCTTCTTATACTCCCTCTCTGTAATCAAGCAAAAAGTCTCATCTCCTTTCTTCATCTAACACTGCCATAATGTAATTTGTCATTTAACTGCTCTTCAGTAAATGAAACATGTAATAATATGATCACAGCTAATAGATAGAGCTTGGAGAGAATTTGTGTAAAAATGAATATAATATTGTATATATTACCAGATAACATTTACTTAATATAATACACTTGTGTGATCATTATTATGTGCCATGTACAGTGTGTGTAAGCATGGCTAAAACACAGTTTACATCTTTTTCATATGCACACATTTGCCTGTACACACACTAATTGAACTTTAGTTGTTGGTCTGAGACAGGATGACCCTTTCAGCCACTGAAAATCGACTGAAATTATATCTGAATGTTGACTGCCAATCGAAGTGTGCGTATTTGGCTGCAGCCTTTCGCCTTCACTGCGAAATGGATTTTCAATACAGCCGTAGACACCAAACAAGAAAAGTCATGAATATATTGATCCGAGCTGATAATAGAGCCAACTTCATGATCATAATCCGGTGTGTTGTATGTCTGTGTTGATGCCCCTGTGCAAGCATATATGTGTGTGTTTGCCCTTTAGTTTGTGCTGAGATGTAAAAGCGTCATGTTACTTAATGGTTTGACTTGCACAGTCTCTGACTCCTGCAAAAGGGAGGACAGGTTTTGAGATGTTGATGACAGACTTTTAACACACACAGTATGTCAATACGGAGGTTTAGCTTCGAGATTTATCCTGACAGAGCTTCATCATATCCTGCTAATGAGCTGAGGCTTCTTCTACAGCCTCACCTTTTGGGTGACACACAAATCTTTCCACATAATTGTGCTGTATTACTGAAACAGTAACAGCTTAGGAAATATGTTGATTTGTTCAATGAGAAAATTGTGGCATGCAGTTAGTTTGCTTAAGCCAGTTTATATTATAAAAGAAGTAGTTAGTTTGACATGCTGTCTGACCACATCAGCATTTAAAGTGGTTCCAGATGTTGAGATGGTGTTAAAAGCTGGCTGTCATAGTGAGGTTCAGACTCTATATTGTTCCACTTCCACTCACATGTGTGGAAAGCATGAAGCAGGGAGAGCAACAGGAAGACCCTCATAGACAACGGAGCAGGCATCAGTAACAACAGACGTGACACTGATGCATGAAAGGAGGATCTCAGGTGGAGGCGGGTTGCAAAGTGGCTTGCAGATGAGCAACAACCATAGGCAGGCTAAAGCAGCTCAAACAATACCATCAGCTGAGGTTGACTGGCACTGAGATCAGCTGATATGTCAGGATTGCAGTTGAGCTTGACTTCATGGCCTGCATGAGTTAATGTTGTGCTGAAATTGTGTAATGGATGAAAAAAGAGACCCTCCCTACCTCTGCAAAGCTGGCCAATAACAGAGGGAAATGGCTATAAATATGGGTTTGCAAGAACAACAGTTTCCCAGTCTAGTTCCCAAAATGTGAAACTTTTTTCTTTTAATTTTACTGTGAATGTATCCATGTGAAGATGTTCTGGAAACACAAGTGACTGCTCTTGATGTTACTGCCATGTGCCACACCTATAGGTTCTCTGTGCCTTATACTATCAATTTATTTTTGTTTTTTATTGCATGCTTTCCCTTGTTCAATCCAAGCTAAATGAAGAAGCTGATCCAAGTTATACAAATAACAATGAGAAAGATTTCCTGTTTCCAAGACGGGCAGTCTTTACAAGTGTTAGTGCATACCCACTTAATGAAGTGCACATGCTAATGTTGCAAACAGTAATTGCGAATCTTGTGTGTAACTGGATGCAACTCACCCTTGTAAATAAAAGGGCCCAAAACTGAGACCAAGAATAATTCTGTATGGTGGGAATGAACAACAGAAGCATGACACTGTGTAATTCAAATTCTGTTTCCACCAAAATTATAAATATGTTGATGGAACCAAATTATTGCATTTAAATTTTTCTTTTTTACTAATATGCTTAGACAGGTAGAATATAAAGTTCTTTTTAACACATTTATTGCAGTTTAGTCCCATGCAAGTAGAGGGCTTCATATCAAAATGTGTGAAAGAGACTTTATTGTTGGGGTAGCATGACTGTGCCCAGATGATATGTGGATGTGGATTATTCTTCAACTCTTCATTCTTGTGGTGAAACTGAAAAACCATCCTAATGCTGTATATTGTACACAGACATCCCCCCTGAGTAGCTTTATTTAACCTCTGTGCCATGTTGCATCCTACTGTGTGTGTTTTCTGGCTGCTACCTTTGTTCACAAGCAGTAAGGATCCATTGCTTTTACTGTTCTTTGCGAGCTGAGACCATGAAATACAATAAAAAAAGAAGATTCAGGATGATTTTACTGTCAAGTGGAACCAGTGCTTTCTTTATTCTTTATTGCTTTTATTCTCTCTTCTTTCCTTGTGTGTTACAGGAAAATGAAGAAGCAGCTGTTGCGGTCTGTTGTGATGAAGTGTCTTTGAAGTTTTCAGGGTGTTTTTTTTTTTATTTCAAAGAACTGAAGATTTTTTTGCAGCACTGAGGCCTCACTCATTTTTTCCTGAAGCCAGGTTCAGATATTCACTCACAAGAGCTGACAACAGCTGCCTTGAGATGCACAGCTATCTCCAAATGTTACACAACAAAGGGAGTTAACTGTGTGTGTGTTTTTTCCTACTGGACTGCATTATATACAGTGGTGTGAAAAAGTGTTTGCCCCCTTCCTGATTTCTTATTTTTTTGCATGTTTGTCACACTTAAATGTTTCAGATCATCAAACAAATTTAAATATTAGACAAAGATATCCAAACCTACCTGGCCCTCTGTGAAAAAGTAATTGCCCCCTAAACCTAATAACTGGTTGTGCCACCCTTGGCAGCAAGAACTACAATCAAGCATTTGTGATAACCGGCAATGAGCCACTCCAAAACCTTCATTTTGTTTTTTTGAGTCATTCAGGTATGGACTTGCTGGTGTGTTTTGGGTCATTGTCCTGCTGCATAACCCAAGTGCTCTTGAGCTTCAGGGAACAAACTGATGACCAGACATTCTCCTTCAGGATTTTCTGGTAGAGAGCAGAATTCATGGTTCCATCAATTACAGCAAGTCGTCCAGGTGCTGAAGCAACAAAGCCGCCCCAGACCGTCACACTACCACCACCACGTTTGACTGTTGGTATGATGCTCTTTTTATGAAATGCTGTGTTAGATTTACACCAGATGTAACAGGACACAAACCTTCCAGAAAGTTCAACTTTTGTCTCGTCAGTCCACAGAATATTTTC
>VUQI01000349.1:0-18424 GCA_015106735.1 Paratilapia polleni | reverse complement strand
GAAACCCATTCCATGAAGCTCTCTATGCACTGTTCTTGAGCTAATCTGAAGGCCACATGAAGTTTGGAGGTCTGTAGCTATTGACTCTGCAGAAAGTTGGCGACCTCTGCGCACTATGCGCCTCAGCATCCGCTGACCCCGCTCTGTGATTTTACGTGGCCTACCACTTCGTGACTGTGTTGCTGTCGTTCCCATTCGCTTCCACTTTGTTATAATACCACTAACAGCTGACTGTGGAATATTTAGTAACGAGGAAATTTCATAACTGGACTTATTGCACAGGTGGCATCCTATCATGGTACCACGCTGGAATTCACTGAGCTCCTGAGAGCGACCCATTCTTTCACAAATGTTTGTAGAAGCAGTCTGCATGCCTAGGTGCTGGATTTTATACACCTGTGGCCATGGAAGTGATTGGAACACCTGAATTCAATGATTTGGATGGGTGAGGGAATACTTTTGGCAATATAGTGTAAGTTGTCACCAAACTTCATTTTTCTATACACAAAGAAGTTACTAGATCAGAAAATGTGTGTTATTTTTGGAGTAGTGATTTGGAGAGTAATTTTGTTAGAAATTGCCTAACCACTGATTTTTTTTAATTTTTTTTGATGACTTAGAGTATGCTACCTTGATATGCAGCTCCTCAGTTCTCATTACTTTTTGTGATCATGTTCCCACCTCAGATTTGTTTACCCTGTGGTTCACATGATGGCTTTCTGCTGTTTGAGTGCATCCATTTTAATATTTTAGTGAGTTGTTCATTCACTCAGGTATCTACCTCACATTCTTGCCTAAATCCTGCAATCATCCTCTGTGACTTTTCTTTCATATTTGTTGTCCACATCTGACCAAACTCTCACACTTCCTGTGCGCTCACCTGATGTCTCTCAGTGCTGTGCTATTTTGGTATTTCCTACATATTTTCTTTCACTTTGGCTTTTTTTTTGTTTTTAATTTATATTATTTCAGTGTTTCTCTTACACAGTTAACACAACAACCAAATACACAACATACACAACACAACAGCCAAATGCACTAGCACAAACTCTGGCAAACTCACCTTTCCTGAGATGCTCAGTGCTCCTGTTGCCCAGAATTGTGATAAATTTTTCCTCATCTGTGCCAAACTTCCCCTCACCAGCAGCATACAGGTCCTGTAATGGCAAAAAACACACTGATGTTTACACACACATCAACCTTGTGTTGATGTGACTTACTGGAACACATGACGGCACTACTGTGGGGCCTTGTACTGTGCCAACTCAACTAAGTTTTGTTTTATTTTTGTTTTTTTCAGTTTTGTTTCTGCTATTAGAAAGAACATTTGGAATTCATGTCCTTTCCTCTGTATGGTAGTTCTCTCATCCCTGTTCAGAAATATTTGGTCGTGATCAGATACCAAAATAATGATATATTCATTTGAGTAATTTATTAGTGTTTTTAATGAATTATGCATTGTTTATTTCTGCTAATTTGACCACAGAGCAGCTTAACATTGCAGTGGTGTTGTTATGAGTGAAGAAGGACAGGTACTCATGATTATGTGTTGTGCATTTAGATACATGTTATTGAATGTTCATATCTGCCAGATCCAGTTCCTAGCTCAATATCTTGGATGAGGAATGGTTTTTAAACAAGATGTCATATTACCGAAGGTTAATATCCTGCGATGAATTTATTCTATTGACCGTTATGGAAAAAAAGACTCAGGCAGCTTTAGGTTCATTGCCATCTGGAGAGCATTGTAAATATGATCAAATCATGTTGAGATTTCATAGAAGAGAGTTAAATTCAGATAAATCTTCAGTGTAGTACACAAGCAGTCTACATGTTTCATAGAATTTCTTTAATACTGCATTTTTAACTTATAAAGCTGCTGGATTTTACATAATACTGTACTACATTAATATCAAGAAATTAAGGTAGTTATTGTAAATATTTAGGAATGAACAAACAAAGCACATCAAGACTTTTTTTTTTAATTAAGCCACAAAAAAACACTGTTTGACTACATTATATCACAAAACAGGAAGGGGTCTGTTGTTACAGTTTATAATTTCTAAGTTGACCTCATCATATAGGTCTATATTAAAGGTTAAGTGGCTTTTATTGTTAGTGCAAACATGTAAAGTGGCCAATTTAGTACTGATCTGGGTTATAATCATATTGTATTATTACACACCTCTGTATGTCTAATGCCAACTTTTGGTACCAGTATAAGAAGCAATAAGGTGTAAAGTTCACCTCCAGGAACAAACCTGCAATAGATGTCTGTTTATTTATTCCCCACTGTAATCACTTTCTTTAAAGTTAAATAATTTCATTTTTGGAGAAATATGCTTATTTGCCTTTTTGTGGGGACCAAGATGGTATTTAATGTCTATCCATTAAATACCATACAGTGAGCTAAGCATATACGCTGGAAACATGGAAAGAGTTAGCCTGCGTCTCTCCAAAGGTAACAAAATCCATCTCCCTGCACCTCAGCAGCTCACACATTATTTATCCAGTACAAAGATCGAAGTGTATATGTGACAGTTCACTAATTTACTGCAGGGGTTGTGTGCAGGACTATTTTTTGATAGGAAGGTGTGACTTCTTGGAATTTTTACTGGTTGGCTAGAAATCACTACCAGATGAGAAATGATCCATATTTTGGATGCCATGATCAAAATCCTCATTTCTAATTCTATAATTTTATTCATACTCTACTACAGCAGCTTCGCATGACTCACAGTCCAAAATGATCCCTATTTACCTTATAATGGGCCTTGGTGAGGCGCCTCAGTTCATCCTCTGTTTGGAACAAGACATTTTACCTCCCTTCCCCCTCCCGTTTGAACCAACCTTCTTCTGATTAGCTGCCTCTAGCAAACAGAAGATTTAAACTGCAGGTGGGTGGGGCTTCTGTGCTGACAGCTGTGTGCCTGAGATGACCATATTAAGGATATCCACTACACTTGACATAATACGAAGCCAAGAGTAGGAAAAACTGTCTAAAATCAAGCATTTAGAGTAGTCTGAAGCCTCAGCTTCTGGCTCATATGGATTATTTGGTCATATTTACTATGAGCATCCACCACTGAAACTTTACATAAATGACAGAAAATAAGAAAAAACATGGTTGAATTCACTTGAATTCATCAGAAAAACCCACAGAACTGCAAGCAGAAAACCAGCTCTTGCCACATGTATTTTTATCTCATGTTCTTCCTTCTTACCTTAGCGTCTTTCTCGATCTTTTCCTCGTCTACTCCCTCCTCCCTGCTCCCCTTTGCAGCCAGACAAAAACAGAAAGGTAGGAAACCAGACAGGTACAAAGACAGGTGGACAAACAGAAATCAAAAGTAGGTCAGTGTGGATGGAAACACCATGAGCTCAGCACCTAATTAAATTACCCCCCAAGTCTACCAGAACCACGAAGATTACTTTTCTTCCTGTACACCAAAACACATTAAGAAAACCAAATGTGCTGTCATCACCCTCCCCCTTTCCAGCCTACACCTCTCATGACTTTCTAATGGCATCACCAGAGGACCTCATTACCAGGAAAAGAAACATAAGTCTCTCCAGCAGTGCCCCTCTCTACCTGCAGCAGGATCACCAGCAGTCTCTGATAGTGCCCTGAGGTGTCACCGCAGATATCCTTCTCCAGCTTTCCGCTGAACTCTGGAGGAAAGAAGAGAAGAGGGGCAGACGATTGCTTACACTTCCTGCTTGTGACAGCTGCTTATGACCTCAGTTGACCTTAGTGGGCTGTCCTCTATTTCGCAGGATGAGCCATGAGAGGAGAGATTTGATTATTGCCTGTGTAGTCCTCGCTTTTGTCCAGATTAGATAAACAACATTCTTTGCCTTTGGCCCTTTGAGCCTCTGTTGTCACATATTATTTTCCATCGTGGTTTGTTGCAACTCACAGCTGCTATGTTAGAGACCTTTGATTAAAGTTTGGCAGGTGTTACAGAGGTGCAGTGTGTTTATTACTTTGATGACAGAACATATTACACCGGGAACAAAAGGGTTCAGCTCCACAATAAGCATGGTGCTCTAGAAACCTTTCTTGCTGATATGGTATGATAAAAAAAAACAAAAACATGGTTCTGCCATTTTTTTAACCTTTATTTGACAACAGATAGTAGAGAGGTGACAGGAAACAATGCAACACACCCAAACCTAGCATGTTGCTAAGCAGTGGCAACCTGGAAGTGCCAAAAACTGCAGTTCCCGACGTGGCCACTGGAGGCTGCCTCCAGAAACGAGTCAATCCCCATAGACTCCCATGTTAAAATGGCCAACTTAACAGAATTATTACTGTATCATTATAGCCTAGTACAAAAAACTCTTTTAGCCTCTTTAAATAGTTCTCCTCCTACAACTGTACGCAGGGTGAATTTATTAATGACACATGCATTTAGATACTGGTAAGGCTTAAAGTTATAGGAATGGCCTCTTTGACTGACACAGGCAGCTTTTGGGGTATTTTAATGGAATTATCTGACAAATAATTTGTTCTGCTGTGTGGTACAGTCAGACATTTGTTCTACAGTTTTAGAGAGAGAAATTCTCTACTCTGGTGTAGTGGTTAACACATAAGCCTAACTTGTGAAAGATCCCTGGTTTCAGACTGGGAGGAGACAAAAACCCAGCCTTGGGGAGGTCACAAGCCAGTGTACTCCCAGTGCCGGTCTCAAGATTGGATAAATGGGAGGGTTGTGTCAGGAAGGACATCTGGTGTAAAGTCTGTTCCAAATCAAATATGTGGGTCCAACTGCTGTGGTGACCCCTTGGGAAATAAGGGAGCAGCTGAAAGTACAGTTAATCTACTAGTTTTATTATTCTGTAATTTAGCAAAAAATTAGCATGTGTGCTTGTGCACCTACACAGTTTGTGAATGCAGCTTGCTAGTACTCTACCATCCGGCCTAAATATGGTCACTTCTGGCTCCAAAAAAAAAAAAGAAACAACATGGTGGTGGCCCAAAACTTAATCTTAAAGTGTGAAAATAAATTATTTTATAAACTTTTTCATCTTTTATATATAATCTATGTTTGCTTGCAGAGTTGCTTAATTTTATCATAAGGATAAACTCACACTGTGCACCCTAACCTAGATCCCAAGATTTCCAAAGTAACCAGCATATAAATTTAATGAAGAGTTGGAACAACGTGAACTGCCAAACAGTGAGCAGGTTAACTTGGCAAGAAAAGGCCAGATAATTTTCAGCTAACTCAACCTATGAGCTAATAGAAAGTCAGTGTAATCCTTAGCCCTGCGATGGACTGGCAACCTATCCAGGGTGTACCCCACCTCTCCACCACTTTCAGCTGGGATAGACTCCTGCTCCTTTTTTCACTTTTTGTTGATATGTTTAGTTTTCATTTGATTTTTACTTTCACTTCAATTTGCTGACTACTTTAGGCACTTTAAATGTTGGTCTTTAAAGAATGGATTACGGTTTAGGTTAAAATACTCCACTTCACAACAGTAACCCTACACCTTGAAAAATGACGACTTGAGAGTGGTAGACCCGTCTCATTAATGTAATTATCTAGTGTGTCATGCCCAGCCGCCAAAGAACACCTTGGATGTAATTTAGTCAGGTTTGTTAAGTTCTCATTTCCTACCAAGAATCAATGCTGGATTCTTTTAACTGTAACTGTGATCATTTCCTAGTGGTTATTATTTTAACAATGACAACCATGACCTTGCCCATGGCACGCAGGTTTAATCAAAACATAATCTTTAACCTAATCAATGCATTTTTGTGCCAAAAACTATCAAAACCTTAATGACAGCATTGTAAAACCAAAAAGTGTTATTTTTCAAAAGTGAACTGTAAAAGTTTTAAAGGCATAGACATCTTCTCCAATGAGATGTCAGGTCAGAAAACATCTTTATGGTCTTCTAGATGTGTCATAATTTGTAGTAGTCACAACAACCATGTTTGTCTGCTTTTATCTGTCTCTTCTTCAGTGGAGTTCCTCACCTTTCTTGTACACTTTGGTGATTTCTTTAATCTGTTCACCAGTCCTGGAGGCTAGGATCTCAATTAGCACTTCATCTTCAGTCCCAGCCCCCTGGGAACCAAACACAGTAGATAAATGGAGTCAGTATGAGACAATATAGATATCTGTCCAATATTAAATTTCATTATATATTATTATATATACTACTATATCATAGATTAGTAATTTATGAAAACAAAATCTGAAAATGGATAAAGAAAATGGTAGAAATAGCTGAAGATAATAACAGAAGCACAAGTTGAGAGCACAGCACACTTAAAAGGTTTGCAATTAGAGAACGAATAGGTTCAGTACTAAAGAGAATTATCTTTGACGTTCACTTCTCTTTGCTGCAATTAACCTTACAGCAAAGAATGTCTGACAAACCAAACTAATGGAGGAGTAGGTGTGATAGGAATGTTGAGGCCAAGTCCTAAATGCTTTGCTTTCACTTTGACTGAACACTTCATTTGCACTGCGGTAACACAAATGTAAATGTGTCTGAAGAATAATGAGACAGAAAAAAAGTTTCATTTGTAACTCATATAAGGATCCGAGAGTTTGCTGAATGTGTTTCCCTCAGGCAGCTCACTTCAAACTTCGTGTGCCTCTTCTGACATGAAAAGGAACAGAGGAAAAATGTCTGCAATGTCTAAACTACCAAACAATATATACAGTTAGACATGTCTTTCATTTGAGCTGCACTGAAGGTGGAAAAGTTGGAAAAGAAGACAGATCTAATGCACTACAATGCTCCAGTACCCCAACACAAAATAAGAGGAAAAGCATATATAAAGCTACTAAAAAGTAGCTGTATCTTCAGAGTAGCTCAAAAAACAGATTTAACTGCTGACACAGAGAGGAAGGTGAAATTAGCTAATTTACAGATATATGCATATGAATATGCACAATCTGCATGCAAGGGAGAAGAGTTTTGGTACCGGAAGCTTTCTACCTTCTAGTTTTAGTCTGTTTGTACTTAAAGTAGTATTGACCAATCACTTTGTTTTGGCTGCAAGCAAGTAAATAAAAAAAAGTCTGTTTGGAGAGCAAAACAGGAACCCGTTGTCAAAAATGCAATCTCAAAACAATGAGCTATGGTCTGACAATGATTTAGCTTTTAATTAAATTTTTGAAAATTTATCTGCATTCATAATAAACTATTTTTGAAAATGGCCAGTGCATTAAACAGGAAGAATTGGCCATCAGTTGCCAGTTATTCATTGTCTGGATGTCACCAGAAGCCCCTGAAACATTGGCCACTGCTCCCTGAGGCTAAGTCATCAGAAAACAGTTTCGACTTTTGTGTAACAAGGGAAAAAAAGGCTAAAGACCTCCATCCAGTGCCTGTGACAATGCAACAATAAGTCTTTTGTGCATCAAATTAATTGTTTTTTGTCCTTGCCTTTGTTCTTCATTTTAAATATGTCTTAGTCATGTACGCATTGTCTGAAGTCTAAAGGGAGCTATTGAATACAAACAAAATAATCTGAAAGAGAAGCGCTCTGCAAAAGGCTGACAAACTCAAAGCCTGGAATACCTGCTGTACAGCTGTTATTGTTGTTACCAAACAGTGCTTACACTTACACATCCAGCAGACTTTTGACAGGCGGGTCCAACATTCACTTTCCTTTAAGTTTATTTTTTCGCTGTCTCTAACAACTCTAGATGTTAAATGTTATAATTTAACAATAATTTAATCTAATCTAGCTGTTAGATAAAGAAATTAGCATTTCTTCACCAGCTGTTTGCTGCAGGACATCCAGGCTTTTTAACATTTTTCAGCTTTAGCTGGAATTACATGAATCATGTTAATTAACACCATATGCCAAAGCAAGGGTATTAGAAATAAAAAATATGCATGATCATCATAAATAAATAATACTACTATGTACGCACGCATGATTATGGTATGTCTTTGGCTTTGAATATCTGGCTGCTAGAAATATTAGTCTTACAAAGACCTACCTTTGTAAGGCTTTATTAGACATATAAGGTAATGTGTATTTGCATGCTGACTGATCAATCCAGATATAAGAATTTTTAGACCTACAAAAAGAGTGTGAGTAATCAGATAATAAGAAGTCTGAGTAATCAGTTTTTAATGGATGACGATCACTTTTAGCTGTCAGCACAAGTGCACCCCCACTAATTTCAGATGCACCCCAATCCATTTTGTTCTGGAACCAAGCCCTGGCTTTTGGCTGAAAAAAAGCTGCCTGCTGCTGCTGGAAATGAGCTTGATGAGAGCGCTGTAACATATCAGTAAATGTGCTGTACGGCCAAAACAGTGAATTAAAAAGGAGCTTAAAGGTGCAGCCGAGATTTGGATAAACGTTCTTTGTTTGTCAAGCAGCCTCTGTCATGTTATATGTTGATTTATTGTTACTATAAAATGAAATGGTTTGAATGCCACCTTGTAAAACAGCCTTCCTGTTACTCTACAAATTTATAATAAATCTGAGTTGAGTTAAAAAACTAAAAGCAAGAGTGGTAAGAACCCTTTTTCCTTGTCAATTGGTCATCCTATCCAGTTAAAAGAAACCTATGAAACTATGCAAATTGTGTTGGAGAAGCTGAAATACAATGAGCACATGTGGACCATATGTGAAAAAAATGGATTTGCATTTTGTGACAAAACTGTAAGTGATTGAATATTTTTATTGGTATTTTTGAACTCGGCATCATTGAATTAGGTAAGATCAACTATTTTCTGGAAAACAGTAGTAGTAGTAGTGTTATTTTTTGATGCAGGGCGGTGTAATTGTATCTAATGAACCCCATGTGGCCAAAAGGAAATTTGACCATTGGGGAAATAACAGTAAACATCGTGGAACAGCTATCAGAATCACTATCAGCTTTGATGCCTGATATTGGTATAATAGGACAATTAGTGACCTAGTAATAAAAAAAATAGTGTGTGTTCTTTTTGTTTTCTTTTGTTTTCTTTTATTTCCAGGCAAAAAGTGGAGGATGAATGATGGCTACTGGCCAAATATAGCTATCAGTCAAAAATTTCAAAACTGGTGGTCCCTAGTATACTCACTTGTCTTTCTTGCTATGAGAAGTTGAAATATTTGCTGTGAGAAAGGTTTATTGCTCAGTTGAGTGTTTCCCAATCAAATGTTATTCAAAAAAACATCACAATAAACAAGTGAATAAACTGCACTATCTATAGGCTTCAGCTCACTTACATGAGACCTGCAATCTGGATTAAGTAGAGCATCTGAAAAAAAAAAAAACAACTGTCATTTGTTACCTTGAGAGCCTTATGCAGTTGAGAAGCATCATATAAGACAGATGGGGTCATCAAGGCCACAATCAGACTCTCAAACAGCCCACCAAGCTCAGATTTCAGTGCGCTGACCACATCCTGTGGTCAAATAATGATTAATGATGAGAGGAGCAAAAACAGAAATAGCTATAAGTAATAAAAGTTATATAAACCATATTGGATCCCAACACTGAAACAGTTATACCAGAATAAATAAGCACAAAGTGGGCATTCAGGTTCTTCAAGTGAAGAAAATGAGGGCAAAAATTACATCACACTGCAATGCTTACACTTTAAGTGTATTCAACATGACCTGCAAAAAAGAAAAATATATTTACTTTGCAATATTACTTACAGTTGGCTTTGTCTAAATTGTTTTCTGTCAGCAATGATTTGTGCATTGCAGGAACCACTTGAGTAATAGCGTATACCATTGTTATTTGAGTATGAGGTTGTATTTGTGTATACAAAACACCCACAGCCCTGTGCTCAGCCAAGTGCTCTTCGGAGAAGTCCAGCAATCACATTTCTAGCTGAATACATTAGACATTAACCAGAAAATCCCCATACTTCTGGATACATCCCCTTTTCTCAAAAAAAAATCTGTTTAAGTCAAACCCCAAAAAGAATGTGTAAAAAGGTAAATGACAGAACAAAAAGGATGACATGTAGGTTATGGAGGAAAAACATAGACTCAGGGATAGTAGTGCTGGCTTCAATTATTTTTGCAATCGAGTGCAATTGTTTAAGGCAATCATTACATTTTAAAACATCTAATAAAAATTCTGTGGAATAGTGAGCAAAGCAAATAGTCTCACTCTCTAGGTCATTTTGATAAAAGACTGTAATATTCAGAGATATCCCAGGAGCTACTTAGAGATGTACCTTTGCTCTCTCAAACTCCTCCATCTATTTATACTTGAGGCAGAAAGCAAATTAGCTGGCTGCTTTCAATCCACAGGTGGGCATAAAACATCTTGGCAGTGTGATAAAACAGTAAGAGCATGAAAGCTTAAAACGGCAATATTCTGTCTAACTAGCAGCACTGCACTCTGGTCCATAGAGACTGCAGAGAACTGCCCTTCCTGCCACTTATTTGAGGACTTGTTCCCTGGAGGACTGTTGAATGTTGGTTCAAAATCTTGCCCTTTGAATCATGGAAAACTTGATGTTTTTGACCACTTTTTTGCCATTAAAACTTGAACTGGAGACAGCCACTGATGGAAAAAATAGCAAGATTTCTTACTTAATTAATATAACAATGTTATATTAGCAAAAGTCCTGCATGCAAATCCCACCTATTTAGAAATACAGGAGGGAGAAACATTTTCATCTGAAATGTTCTAGCTTATAAGGATTTATCCATCCATCAGCTGTACCCGCTACCTAATTGATTCAGACACCCTAGAGAGCTCATCCAAGGAAAACATGAAGCTCAAAATTGTATTCAAGTGTAATATTGAGTTTTTGATTAAGCACTTTTAGCTTTTATTTTTAACAGAGTGGATTAATTCCGTATTAATTTTACATCATGACTCTGGCACAGTAGTGCAGTGCCTAGCACTGTTGCCTCACAGCAAAAAGTTCCTGGGTTTGAATTCAGGCTGGGGCCTCTCTCTGTGGAGTTTGCATGTCCTCCCCGAGCCTGTGTGGGCTATCTCCGGGTACTCTGGCTTCCTCCCACAGTCCAAAAACCTGCTCATTAGGTTAAAAAGTGAATCTAAATTGGCCATAGGTGTGAGTGTGAATGGTTGTCTGTGTTAGCCCTGTGACAGATTGGCAACCTGTCCAGGGTGCACCCTGCCTCTCGCCCCATGGTAGCTGGAAGCTGGGATAGGCTCCAGCCCCCTGTGCAACCCCTATTTATTCTTTCTTATTTCATAATGTTCTTTATGTCAGCAAATTCTGTCATAAAACCAAAGCCAATAATGAGTCTGTTTAGCCACAATGATATACAGCATATCTTGTTGCCTTGTGCCACATAGCTCCATTATTGTCCAAGAACGATTAAAGTGGACCTGTTATGTTTTTTCTTATTTTTCCATTCATTGCAAGTCATCCCTTTGAGCCAAAACCTCAGGCTCTAGGGTGCACAGTGCCACAGTTTTTTCTATTCTTAGCTCTGCATGATGTCAGTGAGAAGGGATATGCATAATATTGTCATCTCAAGCACACAGCTCTAGCTGTGAGCACAGAAGCCCCAACCACCTGCTGTTCAAACCTCAGTTTGTGAGGGGCAGCCAATCAGAAAAAAGTTACCTTAAAGGGAGAGGAGCTAAACAGTCTTGTTTGAGACAGAGGAAGAAGTGAGGGGCTGCACCAAGCCCGGCATGACATAAATATGGATTATTTTCAGATGTGAAACATGCAAAGCTACTCTACTAGAATCTAAGACTAAAAATATGGAGTTGGAAATGAGCATGATTCACTTTAAATACACATATTATCAACAAATCACACAACAAATTACACAACAAATTACACATACATACACTGTACTCTAGACAGTACAGTGTATGTTGTGATCCCCATAAATGCTTCTATAACAGATGTGATGGTGCAGGAGGGTGGAGAGGTACATAACAGCTCACAGTGGGGAAGAGGTGGGGTAGAACCTTGACAGAGCTAACACATCACTTGGCTAACACAGAAAGACAGATAACCATTCACACACCTGCGTGAGGAATACGCAGTTGATGACATGACCTGTAACTGTCCATTAGTTCTCTGTATCATTCCCAGTGGCTCTCCTCACCTTTCCGTAGGCCTTTTTGTATGCTGCCTTAATTTGCTGGCGTTGATCATTGCTGCGGGCTGTCAGAAGCATGAGGATGGCATCTTCATCTGTACCTGCACCAGAAATCAAATAAACCTTAAATAACATGTAGAAAATGACTCTGTGTGCTTCACAAAAACAAGCCTGCAGAAATCTTCTGCAATGCGGATAAAGACAAAGGTCAGCTTTTCATTTCAAGTCTTTCTTTTCACACACAGAAAAATCCCTTATTATGTTTGCCCAACATCTTGCCCTCCTTAGCAAAACCTGGTTGAGAATAAATGACATCTTGCAGTATATTTCTAGCCTAAATGAGTCAGCCTGTTAAACCATGAGATCAGGATTCAAAAGGATTGGCATAGCTGATGATCTAACAATCAATAGCTTGTGAAAGTCACCAGCACCTTAGTGAAAAAGGCTCAGAGAGGCAAACAGGCAGCATGCGGTGTTTTCACTCAGGGATCAAATGCTAAATTAGTGAAAGGTAATTATAGTACTGAGCTCAGCTGATCTGCAGTGACAGCACTGACTAAAGAACTGTACTCAAGTAGTGCAAGTCTGCTGTTTTGAGTTTGAGTCCATAGCTGTTCGCAGAGAGGGAAACCATTAATTAGATGTAATGGTTCCTCCTGCTCATACTGGCCACAAAGTGTTGAGAAAAATAATTTACAGCGCTATATCGGTGCAAAATGCATCCTTAAGAGCGACCAAATTTCCACCATTTCTTGGCTTGTTTATTATATTGCCTTAGAGAGAGATCTGTTCACAGCCAGAAAGGATTGACAGAACGTACACATGCTTGCACACACAGCTGTGTTTTTACAGGTAGCTGCAAGAAAAGAAGAATCAGACCACAAAGTCCAGTTTGAATGCTTATCAAACACTGCACAAAAAAACCTGTGAAACGGGACTTTAGCTTTCTAAAGTTTATTTTTGATCTTATTTTTTCCTCTCTTGACAATTTCATAGTGCTGTAGATTCCACATAGTGTTGCACAAACAACAAAGTTTTCAGCTTTGTTGTTTTTGCACATCAAAGTGTACTGTTTGGGTCCTGTGTTGAAGCACCAGCTCAATCAAAAAATAAAAAATAAAATAAATCATTTAGGAGGTGCAAGGAGTGTGTTTTGGTGCTGTGCTGGTATTGTAAGATCTAAAAGCTGTTTGGCATCAATTCGTATCCTATTCACTCAGCTTACTAGTAAACCCTCACACCTAATTTGCTTGTAGCAACTCTGTGTCTTGATGAAATGATTTCTTATATAACAGCAAATGTTTTTTTGACAAATGCAATTGCTGCATGCAACATTTTTGAATGAGTGAGGTGGTCGGGGTGGATGATGGGCGTAAAAAGTGCAAGTCCATTTAATGTAAGGAAAGAAAACCATAGTTCATTTTTTGTAATCATATTGTATAATGTCATGCAAGTCATATTAAACCAAACTACTACATAACTTTAAACCAGTGATATAGTTTATAAACATAACCACAAAAACTCTTTAGTTGCTGCAAGGTGATACTGAATAATATCATCAGTTTGATGGGAAAAAAAATTGTCAATGAACATTTTACCGATATGTGAGGTATCAACATCTTATGTGACTTGTCAGATTTGTCAATTCATAGAAAATGTAATCCAAGCAGCACTATGTAGCCTTTGAAACATATGTACACTTTGACAATAGGATAAAAATATAATTTCTTAGATATAGGGTTGTGTTATCAGCATTACTGAAGTGAAATTACAGTACAAATTGTATTATGGTGACTGAAATATTGTTGGATTTGAATATCTCAGTAATCTTTTGTATAACCCAGAAAATATTCAATAATGACTGAAAAAACTGATAATAAACTCATAAAAAAGATAATATTTATAAAGCTTGGATTTTTAGAAGGAAACGACAATTTTTTCTACATATATATTATTTTACTCCCACTCTGACCATCATATTATAAAACTGCCTGTCACCATGTTTGATGGTTGTACAATAGGTCCTCATTACTGTGGTGTTTCTATGCTGCACTTTGTGGAACTCACTGTGGCGTCTCATTGGAAATTTGCAGTAAAGTTTCAGTTTTAAAGTTGGTCATACTCTAATTGGAACAAATACACCGGAAAATTAAAATTATTTCCCATCTTCCAGATGACTGCACCAGCTGTTTAGAAAAGTGAGCAGTTAAGATCCTCTGACAGCTGTGTCAGTAATGTGTTTTTATTGTAGTGAGTTTAGAGAGAGATGCAGGATAAACTCATTATCTGTTTTAACAACCTCTCCTGTATTTACAAACAATACTGACACATAAACAAAATAAAAAGACAATTGTCCCTTTAGATGAATATGGGAAGAAGTGACTGTTTATACTATATATAACTCCCTTCAAATAGATATACTGTATATTGCAATAGGCCATCCATAAGGTAACAGCATCTTACAGCTGGGTTATTCCATAAAAATCAGTTAAATCTGAAGAACATTCCTGCTTCATGCCCTCAGAATCAGCTGATATTTATTTTACAATAACTTTATTATATTTAACAAATCCATGTAAATTTTCACCTTCACACAATGAAATGTTTCAGAGTTGCAGGCCCTTGAAGTATTTGAGGGTGGGTCAAAATGATTATCAAGACTCGTGACATCAGGCTGAAGTTAAAGTTGCTTGGCTTGATTAAATTTAAAAATATACTAAAGCTATTGTGCAAAAGATCCGCTGATTCTGAGGGGGCCGGGTGGCAGCTACTCACTGATTTTTCATGGAATGACCAGACAGCTGCCAGCCAAATAAATAAATAAATACACCTAAGCACCCGAAAAAGGATTTACACTGTAAAAAATTCATTTTTTGGACATATGGTCATCTTTACTGTGTGAAATATTGTTTACCATAGTTGATTAATGTGGTATGACATGCTAGTGTGAGAAGCAATGCAGTCAAGCAGTAAACTGACCAATTCCTTTCATGGCCTTATGGAGAATTTCAGCATCGTGTTTGGCGTTGAAGTTGACGTAAGGTCTAACGCTGCCTCGGTATGCCTGTAGGAAGAGAGCAACACATATAAGTAAGAAAAATATTTGCAACAAACAAATGTTTCCTTCATCTTTCCTTGTTATTATTTAGGCATGTGTTTTATATACCCAGTGCCCATTGTACTTTCACATAAAGGTTGTTAGCAGTGGTGACCAGAATTATGCAAACACACAAAAATTCCATAAATATGCTATTCTTTGAGCACCTAATGCACTTAAAATGAGATAATTTGCAGATCAATTCTCAGTTTAAAATCAGGGGTAGTGAAGTAGTAGTAAATTAGTAACAAGACTCTCATAACTTAAGGACCATTTCAGCTAGTATTTAGGCCTACATGGTGCTTCAAGTAATGCCCTTCTCCATCAAGAATAAAACTCCAGCAGAAATGTTTCATTCCTTGGGCATAAAAATTTAAAGACACTGAAAACTCCAAATGACTGTTGGCAGCTGCACTATAAAATTTTGCCAAAGGCCATCAAAAACCCACATGGTTTTAAATGTTGTCTATCCCAACAGTGAGGCAATACTTTAAGTATAACCTAAATCAGGTCCGACTGCTGCGTTTTGTCAGCAGTTAATCTTAAAAAATGTGTTTTCATTTCACTTGGAGGTACTCACATTCTCAAGGGAAAGGGCCATTTGAAGAAGAAGCAATAAAACATTTGCCTCAGCTGCAGCCTCATAGTAAACTCTGCGCAGGTGGGAGAAGCAAACAAATATCTTCTCCTACGCCTCTCAGTCAAATTTTCTGTTTATTATTTACAAAACAGTTACAGTATGCTCAAGAGAACAACCTCCTCCTGCAACGTGAGAGTGGTTACCTTGAAGTGCCAGTGCCATTGTCACAATGTTTATTCTGCCTGCATTGTCAACCAGTTCAATCAAACACAATGCACCTTTTTAATGGTAAAAATCACACATTAGGAAGCTTTTAGCATTATTGTTCTTTCTTTTACTACAAAATTTAGCATTCAGATTTTCTACTGAGACACAGACTGTGTATAAAAGATGGACAGTCGCTTTGATGTCACCCACTGGTTGGGCCTTTTCACTGTGGCAATCTTGGTGTTTTGAAATGATGAAAAGACTCAAATCTAGACCAGAAACTCATCAGGAAATGTTTGCTGAGGTCACAGACAAGTGAGTCAATGGCTGTTTTTCCCACAGACATCTATACAACTGGATTTATTTTTGTAAACCTGAAGAGTTGCCCCCTTAAAAAAAAATGCCGCTATTGGCTTCACTTTTCGGACCTGGAAGCTGTATCCATCTTTTATATAAAGTCCATTCTAAGACACCATCAGCTAGCAAATCTCCGACTTACAAAGTATCTGCAGCCATGCTGATCTTGTGGCTCTATGAAAACCAACACTAACTGGTAACCCTACCACACTGTTCCAGTGTGATGCAACTTTAGAAATTTTGGTTGGGCTGTAATGAAATGTTGTGCAGATATTGATGCCCTCCAGAGAATTTCCCTATGAAATTGTTTTTATCTCCACCATATAGTTGTTTTTGACCTTGGGTGAGGTGTCTCAACAGCTATAAGATGGATTATCATGAAATGCGGTAGCAATCTTCACAGTCATTGTTTATAAACTGGCCTTATGATAATTTTAAAGTGATGTGTGACTAAAGAAGGAGATAATCTATAAAAAGTCATTTATAAAACTTTACTTTGACATGGAAATGATTTTTTTCTGAGTAAAGTCCAGATGATATTGAAGGTTAGGGTCAAGATCAGGTCTAAGGGGTGGTCAGCGAAAACTACATGGCATGAAATGACATGCAAAAAGCAGAAAAATGTGTTGTGACAACACTCAAAATGACTTAAGGGTCATTCCATGTCAGCTGATCAAAAGCCTCCCAGCTGACCAGCTCAGACAAAAATTCCAAGAAAAAGCTAACACTCACTTGATCTAGAGTCATATGAGTGTATACACACATCCTCTTATCTTGGCCAGTTAAAGTTCTTAATGGGCCCTGAGGGTGCATAAATTTAATTAAAACATCTTGCTCTGCTTCCAAAACAGTCATTGGCCTCTGTACATAAATGACCATTTCAAAAATGTATATTGGGAAAATGAGAGAGAACAGCATCACAAATTTTGGATATGATATTAACCAAAACTTGCTCTTTCTAAAGAAGCTACGTGGTGTCATACCTGGGGAATATCACACTGAAGTTGGATGAAAATGTGTTTATTTCCATATTCAAGCTTTAATATCTGTGAAACCATTCACCTGATTTGGACCGATTTAAACAATCTAATGTGCCTTGTATATGAGAAGCTGTAAATAAAATATCAGTCCCCTACCTGCAAAATAGTAGTTTCTACTCCATATTTACTGTCAGAGAGCAGACATCACAATATTTTAGGCACTGCAAGTATCCATCATTCTATGTTAACTTGAACTACACTCCTGAGAGTCCATAGTCATAGAGCCATAGTACCAGATATTTACACTAAAAAAATGAAGGACCTATGAAGAACCTGTGAAAACTGATGACAGGAGAAAACTGAATTCCAATTAAGAAGTGTATCTTTCCCCTGGATATTTTTAAGTCAAATCTGTGATGGTCAGGTGGGAATTTTTTTTAACTTTGATGAATTGAGACTGAATGACCCTTAAGGAATTTCCCATGCTAATAATATGCTACGTCATGATAGTAGGTATTGTTGAGCAACAGAGCATCCTGTCCTGTGGTGGCGCTCTCACCTGGTGTTGGCTCTCTGTGGTATCATATCACTTCCTGTTCTTGTTGCATAGCATAGTGGTGCTTGTTGTGTAACTTGATTAACTAACTACTAACTTTCACATAGTGACTTATTTTCATAGTGTAACCTACACGTGCTTTATTAATAGCACACTTTCTGCTGAATCACCTGCAAATTTATATTCACATTATTCACTCATTGTGTCTTTAGGGATTCGCTAGCTTAGCGTAGCTTTTAGCTTAGCTCGTAGCCGAATCACTGTCAGCATGGCTTCTCATGTCTCACCTCTTTCCTGCTCTGTGTGTCTAATGTTTAGCTATTCCTCGGCCTCCTTTATTAATAATGATACTTGTAATAAATGTAGCCAGTGTGTAGCTTTGGAGGCCAGGTTCAATGAATTGGAGACTCGGCTCCGCACCATTGAAAATCCTGTAGCTAGCCAGGCCCCTGTAGCTGGTGCGGGCGAAGGTAGCTTAACTCCACCTAGCTCTATCCCAGCAGGCCCCGAGCAGCCGGGGTATCAGGTCAGCTGGGTGACGGTGAGGAGGAAGCGTAGTCCAAAACAAAAGCCCCCGGTACACCACCAACCCGTTCACGTTTCAAATCGATTTTCC
>VUQI01000348.1:21177-31972 GCA_015106735.1 Paratilapia polleni | reverse complement strand
AGTTTCCCAATTATCTATGAAGCCCACCTTGTTTTCTGGACACCACTCAGACAGCCAGCAATTCAGAGAGAACATGCGGCTAAACATGTCACTCCTGGTCCGATTAGGGAGGGGACCAGAGAAAACTACTCCTTCTCTTCTTTCTCTTGTTTCCTTTTGCAGATGTATAACTTGTACAGTGAGGGGAACCTAGAGTTCAGTGGGCTATCACGCAGCTTTCTGTTTCGGCGTTTGGAGCCATGGACCGTTTATAGTCTGACTCTTGAAGCTTGTACCTCAGCAGGCTGCACACACACCCCTCCTCAGCATATCGCCACAGCAGCAGCACCACCTGCTTCCCAGTCTCCCCCTAGGCCTCTCTTTGTTGGCTCAGACCAGGTGTCACTTACATGGGGGCCTCCTTCTCAACCCAATGGGCCACTTAAAGAGTATTTCTTACTTGGGAGAAGTCTGGAGGAAGAAGGAAGGGGGAGAAGTAATGAAGAGGATATTGAAAGGGGGAAAGTAGGTGAAACTCTTAAGATTTCTAAATTTAGTGTCAGTCTGACCAATTGTAGGTTAGCTTGGTAGAATATACCAGTGCTGCCAATTTGTAAAGTCTTGTTTCATGTCCTGATTTTGCTCAGATAACTAATAAAGGCATAATTATATTTCACAAGGGTTAGTAATTAAAATTGTGTTAATATTGTACAACCAACAGATCCTCTTCAGAGAAGCATCCCCGCAGCAAGCTGAAACATACTCCTATACAGTGTCTGGTTTGCGTCCCTGGACACAGTACGAGTTCAGTGTCTGTACTTATAACCCAGCTGGACACACGTGCAGCCCTTGGGTAACTGTGATGACCAGACAAGCCCCCCCTCGTGGTTTAGCCCCCCCAACAGTGAGTCATCTCCAAGGCTGGCCCAGTGAGGTGATGGTGTCCTGGACTCCTCCTCTGGAGCCTAATGGAGTACTTCAGTCTTACAGGATTAAGAGAAACAATGTCAGTTTCTCTTTCAGTTTTGACCCTACTGTCCTCAGCTACATGGACGAAGACCTCTTGCCTTTTTCAACATACAGGTATTGTTTTTTTGTCATTTTTTTTATTGTTTTTTTGTAGTATCTGGTTAAGAAACCAGATTGTTTCCAAATAACCATGGCTAGCACGTTAATAATTTATGAATGAGAAGACTGGACATCATTCTGTTCTGTTTTTGTCCACAGCTACTCGGTCATAGCCTGCACAACTGAGGGATGTATCACCAGCCCTCATACAAACATCACAACTCTAGAGGCTCCTCCTGCCACAGTGGAAGTTCCCAGAGTGGACAACATCACATCCAATAGTATACACATTTCCTGGAGTAAACCACTGATGCAGAATGGAGAGGTGACTGAATATGTGCTGAAACTGAACAACGAAGAGGCTTATCGTGGAAGAGACCTAAATACAGTGTTGTCAAACCTGCAGCCACATATGTCGTATGAGCTGGTTTTGCTGGCTTGTACCAGTGGTGGATGTACTCCCAGTCTCACAATGTCCACTGTCACTGAGGAAGCTCCTCCCACTGGCCTGTCTACCCCGACTCTTAAGGTTTTGTGTTTCTCTTTGACTTGCATTTAAAACCTGTATTACGAGGTGTGAAATGCCTACGTCATATTTCAATATAGATTTAACAGGAAAAAAAACGTGAACTTGCAAGTAGTTTCCCTGTTTTCATAGATCTATAACCTGTCTTTTACTCTCATTTAAATAGTCACTGAATATTAAACACAATTGGAGAATCTGCTTGATATGCGCTTTAATGTGTTATTTGAAGGTTACTGGCCCAGAGTCGGTGGAAATTAGCTGGAGACCACCAGAGCACCCTAATGGGATCATCACTGGGTATGAACTCCGCAGAGATGGTGAAGTTATCTATGTTGGCACAGAGACCCATTACCACGACTTCACACTTCTGCCAAGTGTGGAATACAACTATGTTGTCAGGGCCAATAACAGCAGAGGTGCCGTGAGCAGCACGGTAGCCACTGCAAAGACACACCCATCAGCTCCTTCTGGTGTGGGTCTCCCAACACTAACGCCTTTAGGACCAAACCGGGCAAGTCATCATATATTTAGTCATTATAAGTAAGAGCTGAATCAAGATCTTGGTAATGAATGGTTTTTATGCTGTTGTTGTTTATCTTACTAGGTGCGAGTAGAGTGGCGAACTCCAGCCCGTCCTAATGGAGACATTGTGAGTTACACTGTGTATCAAAGAGATCCAGTTCAGCTTAGCACCATCAGCAGTGTTTTCACTCCACAAGATAGAGCCTTCTCAGAAAGACACACCACTCTGAATGGGCTGGCTCCTTACCACAGGTCAGTCAAAGCAAATCTCCACCACTCTCCAAGGCAGCAAAACATATTTGTTTATTAACTGTGTGTTTTTAGATAGTTTTAGATAGTTTGACAGGCAGATATATACTGTACATAGCTTTGCTGGTGTTTTATTGCTTCATTGCCTAAAATGATTACAGAAATGTTTAACAACTCAGTTTCACATTTCAATGGATAGTGATACCAGAAAAACGTTTCACAGATCACCACAACCCAGGGAATCATGTACAACAGGTTGAGGACCAGTTTCACTTTGTTTTATTTTCAATAAAATAATCATTTTAATTTCATTACAATATTTGATGTCCATGAAAAGCAACTCTTTCTCAGAATCTATTATGTGTATGTGATTCTCTATATTATTATTTACCTTCACATGAACAGTTAGTCTTACAAAGACAAAAACATCCACATCTAGATTTGGTGAGGAAACATTTAAGCACATATAAAACTTAGACTAGCTGTGCACTGCAGACCAAACAATGTACTGTGTATGTTCCTGAGTAGGGGTGCATATGCAGTTGAGTGCCTATTTCTTTGTACACGTCATTTAACTGACTTTGTGTCTGTATATGTGTGATCGTATGAATCCACACGATCAATCAAGTTCTTTTAATATGAAATTTCTATTATTTGTAGTATTTATATTAAAGACATTTGTCACCTACAATATTCTCTTACAAATGTGTGTGTTCTATTTGTGTGCAGGTATGAGGTGAGGGTGGAGGCTTGTACAATGCTAGGTTGTTCCTCCAGCGACTGGTCATCTATACTCACGCTGGAGGCTCCCCCTACTGGACAGACAGCACCACTGTTAGACCTCCAAGCTGACACAGACACCATTCTACAGACCAGCTTCCTACTCACCTGGTCCCCTCCCACTCAGCCAAATGGTAGAATCCTGCATTATGAGGTGCACCGCAGGCTGGATAGTACCGCCGACACCCACAGCAGTGATACAACAACAGTTGTCTACAGGAATGTCTCTACTACATGCAAAGATAATGGACTCCACCCGTACACTGTATACCAGTACCAGGTATCATATTATGTTCATTTAGTGTAGAAGAGAAGATTTGAAAGTTGTTTTGAAACTAATCTATAGTAGTCACTAGAAACACAGACATTTTATGATGTATCCTTGAGGTTTTAAAATGTTTTTTTAATTATAGAGAAAAAAAGGCACGGATGCTACAGAGCATGAGTAAGCTGACATATTTTGAACTCACAGACAGACATATTAGGAAATATTCACTGCTTTTTGTCCTCTGCATTGGACACAGGAACAGAATTATTTGTTTTATTGTGAAGCTCATTTGCAGATGATACAAATGTAGCTGACATATCAAAAGATGTCTCCTGTTTTCACAATGAGATGTTTTCTAAAAGCCAGGTCTCACACACGCAGACAGGCAAAAAAATAATGCTCATGCATCAAATGGTACGACATCCATGTACTCGAACAATCGCAGACACACACGAACACACAAGTAATCAGACAGGTGTTAAATGGAGCAGTCCATATTCATGCTGTTGTGCTTGTGCATTGGTACACTAATTGACAGGTTAGCCCTTTGGAAGCAACAATAACATTAGCATTCCTGCCTGTCAGACATATGAGCTGAGGCCAGAGAACCGGTGTAATTGATTGAGTTTGCCTGATTGTAGCACCGTCTTTATTTACGAGGGTCCTAATTTATGACATGAGGAGGGAGGGAGGGAGGAGCTTTGGGAGATGACGAGCGGGCAACAGAGCCATTAATCACTGGGCCCTCTGAGCACCCCACTTCCTGATTACCAGCCAGCCAATCGAATTAACTGTTAGCCTCCTTGGTAACAGAGCTTGTATTGGAAAGACCTTTCAATGGTGACCGCTACACGTCCCCTGAGGATTTTCCTTTGGGGGATTGGGGTGCATGGACGATGTGGTGTTGTGTATCTCTGTCGGCCATGAACTCGTGTCTTTTTGTGTGCATGTAAACATGAGTGAGTATGTGTGTGTGTGTCTCAGAGAGCAAAGAAACTGTAAACATTTATAGCTATTTCATCTCTCCATGCCATTTCTCTGTGTTTTCAAGCACTAAGTGATGTTTTCCTGGTCTGTATATCGATCTATCAGTCTGTACACTTATCCACTTACCTATCTGTTTGTTTTTCTCTCTGTCTGCCTGACTTTATTTGTATTTAGCTGTTATGTCATGTCTGTTTTCCTATCAGGCCCTCATCCTTTCTCTCTCTGTGTTTCAGGCATACACAAGGACAAGTCTGTTCAGTTTAGCACACCACAGCACAGAGAGAGAAATCATATTAGGCTAATTACACTGGGTCATAAGCTTCTATTGACAGCTTTATGCTTGGTTTTAATTACTGCCCACTTTCACACAACTTAGCCCCTTCACCTCAACTAGATGCACCCGCCAAGTAGCTCCATTGGCCTATCAGAGCACTCAGTTTGATTCCGCAGTCCAGCCGTCCAATAAAAAGGCTGGAATACTATCTGGAAGTATCCTGAAGTCGTTTGTTGCCATGGTGGCTCATGTGCTGCCGCGGAAGCTAACAGGGTATATTTTTATTTTTTGTCTAATAAACTAAATCATGGCCCAATGGGAGAAGAGAGGACAAGAGAGGAGAGAAAGCAGTAAAAAGTCTGTAGATGATATAAGGACAAGGAGATTAGTTCTACCTTTTAGCACTGGATCAAGGGCAAGGTGATCTGAGCTGACTTCAGTTGTGAACTTTTTTCTCTCTGTTCTGTCTATGTGGCACAAACTTCTTAATCAAACCCAAAACCATGCATCTCACTGAGGCTTAAACTGTGTTGCTATCAGGGTAGGGAGAACATGGTTGTTGCTGGGTAGAAGTATTTTATTGCTGCAGTTAATAATTTCGTATGACGGCAGTAGCAAATTTAATTAAAACCGTTTCAAGCAACAAGTCAAGTGACAGTTCCTGTGCAGGACTTAAATATGCAGCTGAAAAACTTGTCATTCAGCTGATGCTGTTGCACTTTTTTCAGGCTGTTTAAGACATTTTGTGTGCTTCCTCTGGTCCAAAAATTTGATTTTGCAAATGTTATATAACAGTAAGAGTAAAAGTTTGCTGGCCACAGGTAACACTGTTGCAGGAGAAGGTGCAATCAAGGCCATAATTACAGTATAGTACAGAAGTAGTTGCTCACGTACAGGAGAAATTAAGGCTCAGTTCCCCTGTATGTGCTCTTAAAATTTTCCAACAGTATTATACATATGTTTAGTTCCAGTATTTATAATCAGGAACCAGTCTTATTTACATCTTTATGATTTAAATATGCCATTTTTATCCCGTAACATTTCCTCGTCCTTTCATTCCTCCTGCTATGCTTCGTTCTTCATCAACACCCCAAAGGACTTAACACATAAACACATAAAGTATCAGTATCAAGTCACTGAACTCGACACTTGCCATTCACATACATTATATACTATTGTGATTTCTTTCTTTTAAAAAAACATTGGGAGTTTCATTGCATTTTTCTCTTAATCTTTTCTTTTTAATGTATCATTTCACCACTTATTTTAATTCACTTATTTTTAGTAATAACTTTTACTGCAATACTTATTTACGTATTTCTCTAAATTCAGAGAACAGATATCTAAATGATTTTTCTTAGATGAAGTTTAGATATGGCCTCTAGTTTTTGAGGTTTTGCATTACATTACATTTTCTGATGAGTTTTTTGATCTTAGAAATATAACTACTGAGCTGCACCTTTTGAGTTCTCCATCACTCATCATTACAATTATATTAGCCACGTTCACAAAATAACATCTTAGTGTATTTGTAAGAAGAGAGCAGCTGTCAGTCTGAAAACACTGTTCACTGTTCAAATCATTTGGCAATTTTGCAGATACTCGGGTAAGAATTAGCTGTCACATGAAAACTTTGTTATGCTTGAGAAATCTGTTTGCACAGCAGCTAATTGAAGCCGAGAAGTTTGCTCTAAGATGTGACGTGTGTCATGTCAAATAAAAGCACAATTTCAGTATAATCTAATCAGGGAAACTAAACGTATCTCCCTCTGTAAATGTGTTCATTTGGCTTTTGTGCAACAAAACTATAAAACAGCACCAATTTCTCCTGGTTCTTCTGTTTGCCATCCTGCATCTTGCCCACCCTTCATCCTGTCTTCCTCCACCCCCCAATCCCCAGTCTCTCCATCCTCCATTCTTCCTTCCTCTCTCCATCTTAGTCCATCTGTGCTGTCACTTAGATCAATCAGTCTGATTGATCACGGCCTAATTGACTATTATTGAGGTTAATTCAACTCTTAACACACTTGCATGCACACACACGCATGCACAAATCTTGCAATCATAGCCACAAACAAAAAACCACACGCACAGACACACACTTTCAACACTAAAGCTCAGACCCATCCATCTGCCTCCTGCACTACTTCTGACAGGCTACAGATGACTTACACATGCAAATCTCCACCCTGCCTGACCCTGCGCTGTGTACACCCTCTAATTATACCCAAAACAACCACACAAATAAGATTACTGTGTGTGTGTGTCTGTGTGTGTGTTTGTGTGTGTGTGTAACTCCTTGATGAAGGTGAAAAGTAATTGTCATGCAGATATGTTAGTGTTGGGTTGCATGGTGAAAAGGTTTTGCTCTCACTACTGATGGTAGTTTTGATGGATGGTCCAGTGAATTGACGTATGGATACTGGTGGATATTGGGTAATTAAGAGAAGCCTTCTTCATCATGAAGAGTTCATAAAATGCATCTAAAATCCTAATGATGGAGGTAAATAGTTTGTATCATATGCTCTCATTTGCTTTTATACATCAGTTATTGACTCTAACATCATTTTGTGTCGTTTTGTCTGACAGGTGCGGGCAGTTAATTCAGCTGGTCATTCAGCCAGTCCATGGGGGAGTGGAAGAACAGGGCCTGCCCCACCTGAGGGTGTAGGACCGCCTGTTTTCCTGCACGTTTCAGCGACCTCAGCTGTAGTGGATATCCATCCTCCTGCCCGACCCAATGGGATTGTTAGTCTTTACAGAGTGTTCTCACTGGACCACAACAACCATACTCTGGTAAATAATCTTCTACTATATTCAGCAATACTCTCTCCAGTCCTTTTTACGTTAACTTTAACATATTTCACCTGACACTGTCCTCTTCCTATAGCTCTCAGAGGGTACATCTCATCAGCAGACACTCCACGGTTTACGTCCCTATACCCAGTACTGGGTGGGAGTAGAGGCCTGCACTTGTTATCAGGTAATAATACTAAATGAAGGCTATGCAATAGACTCAGGGTCTAAACAAAAATAGGCTGAATGGACAATATTTATGATTAGATTGACACAAGGATTTTTACCAACATACTACCTGACCTATTAGTGAAATTTCAAATGCCAGATATTTATACGTATTGTGCTGATTGCAAGTCACGCCCAGGTATTTTACTTGAATAAAAATATCTCCATTGTGAACCTTCATCAGTGCTGTAGCCGGGGTCTGCTGAGTGAGCTCCACACTCTTGCTGCTCCCCCAGCCCATCAGCCTCCTCCTCGCCTTGTCACCCTCACCTCCCGCTCTGTTCAGCTGGAATGGAATGAGCCTTTGTCACCCAATGGAGTCATCGAAAGGTGGGACAAAATCTTGAAAAGCGCACATACAAACTTAAAGATAGAAACAGTGTAATCTCACTTTCACTTTTACTCCCTTACTCCTTGTATCCAGCTGTGAACTTCACCTCAGATCGCCTTGCCCCCAGCCCCCCCAGCCTATACCCCTGCCTTGTATTGCGGGACCAACAGAAATCTGTTTCTTTGGCAAAAAGCGGAGCTACAATGTTACAGGTGATTACACAGAAATATCAAATGCACATAATTAAAATGCATTCTGTGTCCAGACATACTTTACATTTAAAAAATGAGTACCAAATCAATGAAACCATTGAAAAAGAACACATATAGAAAAAGGGAATAGTAAAAACAATAATAACATGCAATATTTTAGGTGGTTTAACAGAATTCTTTTTATGATGATGATGAGATAACTGCTTTAAACTGTTTTTCTGTGATGTGTGTTTTCTGTGACAAAACACTGAACTCTGCAGGTCTTAAACCATACTCCACGTATGAGCTGAGAGCCGCCTGCTTCAATAACATGGGCAGCACTGCCTCCAACTGGACTACTGTCCACACACTCAGCGAAGGTAACACATTTCCTTAGCAGTCACAAATATCTAGTTATAAGAATAATGAAAATGCATTCAAAGGTTCCCTCACCCTCTTTCTCTTGCTTTCTCCCTTCAGTCCCCCAGTATGTGTCTCCCTTCTTGGTGGACAGTAACCTGACAATGATTTGGCTGGACTGGAGTGGATCCTTCTCTCTCAATGGGTACCTGAAGGAGTACAGTGTGACTGAGAGCCAGCTGAGGGTGTATACTGGCTTCTACAGCTATCTCCATATTCCACGCACCTCACAGAAAAGTAAGAGTACACACACCCAACATGTATGTATAACACACAGTAGATCAATACCTAATTTTGTGGAAGGAACTCTCTTGCTCTGTTGGCATATAGTATACATAAGACAACATGTACAATTAAAGAAATACTCACTTAAGCAAGCAGCAAACTCTTAATGTGTGGGCTTACACAAATTTTGAATGTAGAATAAACAACTCTAAAAAAACTAGTAACTAATGCATTCAGGCTGAAACTGAAGAGCTTCTTTGTTTTCCAGTACAATTAACACATATATTTAAGTGTTTTAAACTCAGTCTACAAATTTTAGCTGTCAGGTTAGTAATTAGGATAGAGCAGGTATCCTGAAGAAACTGGCAGTCAGTCTCTTTCTGTTTCTGTTTGTTCCTTTGTACAAATGTCTCTCAACCAGTCTGATTTTATTTTGGGTGCATACTGTAAAACGTCCTACAGGGGATGGAGAGCCTGATTTATTGTCATCTGTACATAATAATGTTATCTCTTCGTTTTAACCCACAGTTTTTTCTTTCGTTATCTGTCTCCCTGTGTTCCTCTTAGCTCTGTCATTTCAGGTGACTTGTACCACAGACAGTGGCACCGCCAGCACTCCCACCATCAGATATAGCCCAGCCACAGGCCTTGGTAACACATACACACACACACACACATTCTTCATTCTTTAGTGACTCTGGTCATCTCTCAGGTCCTGATGTTGTGAGGAAAAAATATATTAAATATCAAATATATATATAAAAAAAAACTATTTGTTTAATAGTTTACCTAATGACTTATTTATGTTTCTGTCTTTGTGCAGCTCCTCTTGAGCCTGAAGACAGTGGTAAACAGGGTGTCAGCATGTCAGCCACCCCAGTCTACTCTGAACTGTGGTTCATCCTGCTGTTAGCCCTGTTGGGTCTATTTGTGCTAGCCATACTGCTGGGCTTAGTGCTACAAAGGTAATATAACTGAATATGGTTCCTGTCAAAGGTTTAAGGCAGTGGTAGCATAGAATTTATTATTCTCTCTTATTAATTGTAAAGTGCACTAAAACATACAATTTTACTTGTGCATGTAAATATAAAACACGGCATAGTCCTTGTAAACAAAATGTATTTTCTAAATCTGAAAAACAAGTAGCTGTAACAAGTAGGCTTTTTTTTCTCCCTTGTAGAGCCTTGAGGAAGAATCCATCAGCCAGAGAGCGCCCTCCACTGGTCATGCTTCAGAAGACCAGAAAAACTGGGGGAGAGACTTACATGGTGAGAGACAGAGAGGAGACGCAGCACAGAAACACAAAAGGTGGTAGAGAAGGGAAGAATAAGAGAAGGTTTCAGGATAAGAACGAGGGAAAAGCAAAGAAGTAAATGGGAGGTTAAAAAAATAAATAATAGTATCTTTGAAAAACTTTTTGTAAACAAGAGGTTAAAAAAAATTTGAACTATCAATCCATTTTTTTTAACAGCTTTTCTAACTTAGGGTTGCCTGGGCCTGGAACCTATCCCAGCTGTCATAGGGTGAGAGGCAGGGTATGCCCTGGACGGGTCACCAGTCCGTCACAGTGCCAACACAGAGAAACAGACAACACACGTGCTCGCATCCACAGCTAATCTAAAATCACCAGTTAAACAAGAATGTCCTTAGACTGTGGGAGGAAACCCACGATGGCACATGGCACGCATGCACGCTCCACACACTAGGAGGACTAGGACTAGGAGGTTCAACCCAAAAACCTTCTTTAAGTTCAGGTTCAGGGTACTTTATATCTACATGTAGGTAGATTTGGTCCGCAGTAGGTGAGTCATCCATCAACATGCACATTTTCACAACAAACGCAGATGACAAACAACAGAAAAGCATAGTACAACATAACAAAAATAACCTCACTTTTGCTTTCCTCTGGGGTAAAAGTGCTACCACTGTCCAGCCCTCTGGAACAGTTTGT
>VUQI01000348.1:0-21155 GCA_015106735.1 Paratilapia polleni | reverse complement strand
CCTATGGAACAGTTTTTTTTTTTTTTTTTTTTTTTTTTTTACATAAATCCACCTCACACTTCATTTGTGTGTGTCACAGGTTGTGATTTTAGCACCAAATCCAATCAACATCTATTGCATGATGAGGAATGACCACCTGTATCCACTGGTCTATTATTTTGCTTATTCATTTGAGTTTTTGACTTTTTTCCCCATTCTGTCTCATTACTCTTTTAATGTTCTCCAACAAAATACATAATACTCTTAAATTCATTTAAATTTCCCTGTTTTTTTCTTTTTTTCCATTCTGTCAATCTTACTTCCTTTATTTTTTGCTATTTGTCTTCTCTGCTTCCACTTCTTTCTCTACTACTCTCCATCTGTGCTCTGTTTCCCTCCCTCTCTCTGTATCTCCCTCTCAGAGACCCTGTCCTGAGCTGTGCTCTAAACATCACTCCGGCTCTGTGCTCCTCCCTGATCGTCCCACAGTAAGATTATTTTCTGTTCTTCCTCTCAAAGCCTTAAATGTTTATCTTACTGTCCCCCTGCAGTTTGACACTGTAGCAGACTGTGTTGAGATCAGCAGCGTTATACTTAAAAGCTACACTGTGTACACTGAGGTATGGGATGCTGGATTTTCTTGGGTTGCCTCTCTATATATGTCTGCCTTGCTTGTGTATGCATGCTTTGTTTGTGTGTGTGCGCATGCTCCACGCTGTCACACAAAGACAGTGGTTGTCCTCAAGACATTGTTGACTTTATACATGTAATAAATTAAAATCACCACATTCACATTTTTTGGCAGCAAGAATGAAGTTAAAATTAATACATCTGTAGTTGAACACTGCATCACACTTTCTCAAGCAGAATTGGTCCTGCATTTTTAGCTCCTAAACAAATGCAAAAGTAATAAATAAAAACATGTTATTTAGGGGCTGAGATTTTACTCAGCTCCTGTGCTCTGTGATCTGAAGGGCCAATTCTTGCAGACTAGTGCCCCCTATTGAATGTTTATATTATGACAATGAAAACTAATAACAAATTCCTACTAAATAACAATTACAAGTGTTAAACATTATTTATATTTTTCTGTTCAGATAGTTCCAGACAACACAAAGATACATTCATATTTACTAGAAAAAAAAAAGATTAATATTGTTTTAACCTTGGATTCTTTGGTGGGAATGCAATTAAATGTAAGTTCAGTGTACCTTACTCTAGAGCAGTGGTTCTCAGTTTTTTTGTGGCATGTTCCACTTCAGACACCAAAAAAGTTTACGCCCCACACCCTAAAGCTTTTATTACAATAAAAAGTTGAATTTTAGTAAAATAAAAGTCAGCATGATACACTATATATACAAAAGTACTGGGCCACCTACACATTACACCTACAGGAGTTGCTACAGGAGTTGCTCGGCCTTGGAAAACCCATGCCATGAAGCTGCCGGCGCAGTTTTTGTGCTGATGTTAATGCCAGAGGAGGTTTGGAGCTCTACAGTTATTGCAGAGTGTTGGCAACTTTTACACACCATGCGCCTTAGCACTCGGCAGCCATGCTCTACTTACACTTGATGGTGGAATATCTAGGAAGGAAGAAATTGCACAAACTGACTTGTTGCAACGGTGGTATCCTGTTACAGTAAGACGCTCAAATTCAGTGTCTCACAAATGTTTGTAAAGGCAGACAGCATGGCTAGGTGCTTGATTTTATACATCTGTGGCAATGTAACTGAAAGCACCTGAATGCAAAGATTAAGAATTGTGGTCCAGTACTTTTGTCCATACAGTGCAGCATCAGCAAACTCTCATTTGTTTATTTTCCCTACAATAATCATATTCAGTTAACTTAATTTCACTTCATGTTTTTTCCCTTGTCATCCACGGGAGCTGCTGTGGCTCCATGCCCCACCAGTGGGGCCCGCCTCACAGTTTGAGAAAAACTACTCTAAAGTATACCACAGTTTTTTGTAGCTTCTATTAGTGTCCACTCATTTCAGTGTCTAATGAAAATTAATCCGAGGAAATCTATAACACTAAATATTTGATCTAAATTTAGGTTGTTATAGTGTTATAGTTCACATTTAACTACTGCACACGTTGAAAAATGGTTAAAGAAATCTCTAAGTGTTTGATTTGTATAAATGGTTTTAAACACCTGAAACACAGATCTGGTCTTTTAAATCAGCCTCTGACTAAAACTCTACTTCTCAGGGTCTGACAGACACAAAGGTAGTCGGCAGCAGCTCACAGTTCAGCCCAATCTCTGTCCTGCGGGTTCCCAACCAAGCAGACCTCAGTCAGGCTTACTCCCAGCATTCCTTGCACCGCAGCGTCAGTCAGCTGATTGACAGGAAGTCACTGATGATGGAGGAACAAAGCTGGGACAACCCACTGGGACATGATTCTGGACTGGTGAGGATGGAACTATGTTTATATTAATTTACAAGTACAGAGCAGAGCAGTGATGATAGTACAGACAAACATTTTAATAGTTTTTTGTCATTCTGTGCATGTTTTAACAAATGCAAAAAAAAAAAAACACTGTTCAAAATCATCACACACTTGTATCATATATTTTTCTATTATGACAAGCCAAAATGTGTGTAGTGAAAACAACTCATTGATGTTTTCATGCTTACCTTTTGTCACTTTTGTAACTGTTTTCTCTTCTCCTTTACTTCAGACGTAAAGATGAGATTTTATGTGTTTTCTTTCAGTATGTGGAGGAAGATGAGTTTGTGGATGCCATCAAGGCCTTAAGTTCTGTGAAAAAAGAGCACACCATGTTCACTGATACTCATCTTTAAGACCTGTCAGGTATCACAGTTGCCATTCAGACCTAGTTTTAACTAAATCAGTAAAACGTTGTTACATGCTGTATGCACAGGCAGTGCTAAATATGATGTAGTCAATTTAAAATATTAGTTAAATAACACATATGTTATGAGGTATTACTTATATGCATCGTCATACACTCATCAGCAACTTCATTAGGTACACCTGTTCAAGTGCTCGTTAACGCAAATATTTAATCAGCCAATCGCACGGCAGCAACTCTGCATTTAGGCACCTTTGGGATGCGGTGGAATGTAAGATTCGTATCATGGATGTGCAGTTGATAAATCTGCAGCAACTGTGTGATGCTATCATGTCAATATGGACCAAAATCTCTGAGGAATGTTTCCAGCACCTTGTTGAATCTATGCCCTGAAACATTAAGGCAGTTCTGACAGTAAAAGGGGGTTTAACCCGGTACTAGCAAGCTGTCCCTAGTAAAGTGGCCAGTGAGTGTATATAAGTAGTACATGAATGTTTTGACAAATTTCAGATTCAGAGTTGTAAACAGAAAATCACTCATAACAACTTGAGGGAAAGAGAATTATGGTTGTTTTGCCAGAGCATTCATTTCATCTCTACAGGAGTGTCATTTTACCCCACTTTGTGTATGATTTGAGTGCAGGCAACATCCATGAATATACAGTTCACATATTCTGAGTCCATTGCTTAAATGTATCCACTATGTAATAGCAGACCGTGCTCAGATATCGGTCTAGAAGAGCCCTTAAAGGACTCTCAGCAAATGTTCTGGTTGTAGTATGATTCAGTGTCTGTTTGCCAACTGTTAGTAGTTTAGCCATTTTGAAAAGTGTAGTGATTGACTATAGCAGGTTTAGTTCTCACTATCCAGAATCAAACCAGCATAGAAATGAATGTCAGTTAATGTCAGTCACTTTTTCTGCCTCAACCAGTAATTATGCCTAGTAAGCTTCCACAGTATAGAAGCAATAGTTGCAGTGAGACACATGGCCTTGATGTACTTTTATTAGAAAAAATGCCAACTGTTTTTTAATGTGTTTAATGTGGCTGGGAACCACAGATGTGCCGTCTGATTGTCGTGATTATGTTAAGAGATCCTGAGATTTGGTCAGTTGTGCATGTGCTGTTCAGTGCAATTTAAATTTTGAGGAAGTGGTGGTAATGTAATCAAGCTTTGTTTAGCTGTAAGTGAAGCTACACATCTGGGTTCAGTTTCAAAGTGCATTTGATTCTGTGTTGTTTATCTGTGGCTTGCAGTAATTTTCATCCTGCTATTGAGAACATCAGAGTAAGAGTAAAAAAAATCTCTGCAATTTCCTGTTTTCTGTTTTTTTTTAGGCAGGAATGAAATGTTGCTTATATTAGATTGGGCATAGAAACAGTATTTATTAATGACAGATGTTGATTTTCTGTGTAATATTGATGGGTTTTGATGTTTTGTGTACAATATTGAAGCCTACTGTATTATTACAAAATAATTGTTGTTTTTCTTTTTTTTTACATTGGCAGTATTATTTATGGTTGTATTAAAAAGTCTTATTTATAGATGATTCATTTATCAATGGCTGTGTTTTTTTTTCCTGGAAGATTTTTAATTTGACTGTCAAAAAATATTATTTTCCTCTTGTTTTCTCACATATTTTACACTTTAAAAAAAAAAATTACCAAAAATTAATGCAGCATTCATGTGACAAGCAAATTATGAACCAAATGTGTTTGTTCCAGATGTCTTGTAGCAGTTAAATATGTTTTACTCCATCATGAACTCAGACATCAGTAGTTAAAAGCAGCAATTCCAAATAAAAGATGCACATATGTTAATGCTCAAACCATTAACGACATCATTTAAATGCACAGTGACAAAAAGCGGTAGGGTGACAAAAAAGGACAAAGCTTATACTAGTGATACAGGTTAATATTCAGTTTAAATATCATTTTAAAGATGTAGAAATACAGTTCCAAAAGCAAAATAGCTTGCACATACAAGTGAATGATTTGTGTGTGCATGTGTGGGTACAGGAGTGAGGAATATACTTAGATATTTAGCTTAACAAACTAGATATTATCCTTAAAATGTATGTAGCACTATAAAAGGTGCCTCAGTTGCTGTTTACACACAGTATTAATGATGATTAAATACCACTGGATGTTACATAATGAATGAAATTACTCTATTAAAAGGGGCTCCTTATAGAGCTTCATGGTGGTCTCTTTTCTGCTGAGTTAGTACAACACAGAAATGTGCCACCAGCTGTACAGAGACTTAGTTACCACACACACACACAGTCAAACACACCAGCACAAACACACACACACACACACACACGCACACACTCAGGGTTTTATTAAACTCATAAATCACAATGACGACAGACGCCATCTCAGAGAGGAGACTGTCTGAACGGGAAGGTTAGTGAAATAAACGCGCTGGGGAGACACACATACACACCTTTGTGACACTCAGTCTAAACAAGATATGTATGGTAAGATATCCATGCAAACCTTGTACTAAAAACTCAGAAGTGGCTGACTTACAGTGTATAGTATTAAAGGAAAAATTCAGTCAAAATGTAAACTGGTTAAACTATCATGAAATCATTACCATGAATTCATCATTTTGAAGTTCTTGTCATTCGAGATTCTCATCGTTTTTATACATTTAGGCATCTCAAATCCTAAAAAACATTTGTTATAAAAATGATCTTGATCTATCTTTGATGATATCTGCCCAGAAAACGAGAGTGAAGTGGTCCGGGAACAATGCAATATTGTTCTTATGCAGTAATAAATTCAGAAAATAGGGAAGGAAAATTGATGTCTCTACATACAAATGTAAATTATGTAAATAGTTCAATAATTTTTAAGAATACCAATGTGAACATATCAAAAACATATTTAAAAAAGTCATTTTAAGAAAGAAGCAAAAGATGTTGAGTATAATCAAACATTTTAGTGAATACAGTCATAGTTTCAATTGCATGAACAATGTGACTCAATAGCAACTTTACATTTGATCACTACTCAATGCAGCAGTAAATAATATTGCATAATGCATACACATAATGCATACACAATGTAAAACAAGAATGCACAGGGCTGTTTAAATAAACAGATATGTATTTCTTTTAGCTCATTAGCATCTGGCTGCAATATAATGTAAACATAGCCAGGGGGGAGTTAAGGAGCAACCGATAAAACAGACACTGCAGAAGATGGACAAACAACTATGTACTGAAATACACATGAAACTGTATATTTGTATAGAAAATAAACACTAGCAAGTTACTGTAACATTAGTCTTCATAGTGCAAGTGCAAATGCTGTTAGGTCCAATAGCATGATTATATTAATATAGGCCTTATATCGTATGAACAGTGTATGCGTCAACACACCATCAGACAAATCAATGCATCCATATCAGGATTTTGTTCAGAATACACACGTCCACCTTCCATATAGTCAGTGTATCAAAATTTTACATCTTTGTACAAGCAGTTAGCACATCGTCACTTCTGTTTTTATACAGAAATGATAACCAGTGAAACACGTTTCATTACTGCTCTTTTTGGCAAATTACGATTAATATTTCAGGACACTATTTCTAGTTCTGTTTATCATGTTTTCCCCCTCTCCAGTTTTTACAGTTGTAACCCCAAATTATGCACTGCTCAGACAAACTGCTTGTATGAATCAGCTTTAGCTCACAAAATGACTATGCTAACTAAGGTTGTCATTTTAGGCATTGGCAAATGTCTTCAACCAGCTGTTTTTTGTGTCCAACCCTACATGGTATGCTTGGAAGTAAAACAACAAGCTACAGATTTTTTTTAAAAATCCCCCATCTTTGGAAGAAGTTTGGGCTTTCCAATCTTAATGTATGTGAGGGTTATTTACAATGTACAACAGATAATTTATTGTTACGTGCCCATATATCAGCCAAAACATCCGCATCGGACATTTACCAATTGCAGTGGCTGATGTTTATCTGACAGTGTGATGAAAAGCTGAAACGCTTTAAAACAGTTCAGTTACTTTTTTCATATTGAGGATCTCTTTGTTTCCCTGGCACGAAAGGGGGAGTAAAAAAAAAAACACAAAACACAATAAACATCTGTATCACTATCGGTCCAGAATTTCACAGTACACTCATTGGTACATCGCTAATAATTTAATAAGAAATGCCACTTTTAACTTCTTAATTATCCTGCTGTAAAATCTATCATAACACAATTCTAGCCAGCACCAACATGGGCAGGTCTATAATGTGCCTCCACAATGAGCTCCATCTTCACAAGCATGTGGTCACAATCTTTTTCAATTAAAACACACCAACAGGCTGATAATCATTAAACAAGTTATATAAGGCACTGCAACAGTCATTCTACACAACACACATTTTATACCTGTTTCAAAGGGAGTAAAGTGATGTAGTGTAGGTCCTCATATTAAACTGAGTGTAGTATGATGCTAATACTGAAAATAAAAAAATTAATAATTAGTGTGATCTAGCGCAGGCACCACTGTGGGAAAAAAAACTAAAGTTAAGCAGGAATGCAAACAGTTTCTCTTACTTATGAAGTATAATTACAAACTGAACTTTTCTGGCAATAAAACATGTACCAAATCATTTCTCTCTATTCACACAGTGAGAAAAACTTCACTGTATATACCACAAAGCGCTCAAAACACATTTGCTCTTACTGTTTGTGTAAATATAATTTTTTTAAGCTTTGAGCCTTGAATCATATGCTTTCAATTCCGCATATAAAAGCGTCTAATAAAATATCTCAGATTTTTGCATTGTAATGCAACATTTCACACAACAGTTTCAAATTTTGTCTTTGAGGCTGTTGAATTACATTTAGTATAGAATGAGATTAATAAGGCAATTGGACTGGAACTAACGGATAACAATCTGACAGCTGACGTGAAAAGCAGACACACATCCACATGAGGGTTCAGTGTTTTTGCAGGCCATGTAGATTTCAATTTGACCCATCTTTACGTGGAAACCAGGGTTAGGGTTAGGGGGTTAGGGAGTGTTAATTTCTGTTGTGCATCTTAACTCCACAGTTGCATAGTACTGAGCTGTCGAACCACAAACTCTGCTTGAGCTGCAGAATTCCCTAACCGTTTGCTCTCTGTTGACTATTAGTGCCATTGCTTTAACAACAATAACTATTGTGTCTCTGGCTGCAGCAAAGTATTTTGGGATTCAAGTAGCTGCCAAGAATTCTAGCTAAGGTAACATGTTTAAGGTAAGTAAAAATCGATTGCACATCAAATTTTGCACTCTGTCAGAGATGCTTGATAGGGGTCTGATATTTTTGACCTATCTAGTGCTGAACAGATCACTCAGTTAATCATGTGGTCAATCACCAAATGGGGTCAGCTTCTCAGGTGTCTAGTTTACTGCTTTTCTTCCCTTTTTGTACCACTATAAGTTTAATATTTTTTTAATAGGTAACATTTTCTGACGCTTTTAGACTAAAACATGTATTAGCAAAATTGCTTATTTGAACAAAAGGTAATTGTTAGTTAAAGATTTGAACAAATATTACATATGAGTTTAGATCAGGTTCTGAACAAAGCAATAAACAAAACACTTTGAAACATCTGACAAAAGAACAAGCGCCTCTGTTAATTCCAGTTTGTAGCTGGTTAAGGGTCTTACAAGCTAAACCCTAGTTACTGTTAGTGCTGTGGTGTGGTATGTTTTTTAATCTTTGTTTAAGAACCTCGATAAGTTCATGTTTTCACACTTATATGTGACCTAACACTTTAACCAAACAGGCAGCAACAACACTCCTTTAATCGTACCTTGTCAAACAGACTTTTTCCTGTTCTTGTAGTGGCTCTGAGTTCCTTAAGATGCTGAGTGAGCAACATCGTAACAGTAAGAGAAAACGTTTTTTTTTACAGGACTGAGCCGGCAAATTAGCTGATTTATGCCTGAAACTTAAAGTGCTAACAACATTATTGCCAATCTGTTAAGACAACCTAAAACAAACCTGAAACACAAACTGAGACAGCGGGAGCGTCACTTGCACCCGTCAGATTATTACAAGCGTGATTAACCTTAACAAAAAAATGCATTCCTGCTCTGACTGAGATGATAGCGTTGGGACTCAATGCAACATGGTAGCACTCCTGTTGTGTGGGATTTGAAGAGAAACAAACATCCTGAAGTGTACTTTTATAACAAGAGTGTTGTGGAGGTGGAAGGTGCCATCCCTGCTTTTCTTTTTTCTTTGTTTTTTTTTTTTTTGCGTTCCTCTTTTATGCTTATATTCTGCCATCTTGATCACCTACAGGATGTCTCCACAAGATAACTGAGAGCAAAAGAAAAGTTGCCCTCACAGGCTGCTGTCCTGACTGGATGGCTCAGGTACCAGCTTCCTGTGTCGCGGTGAGGTGGACAGTTTAGTTGGAGAAGGAGAGGCATTTGAAGATGAGTCGCTGCCACCACCTTCTGATCCAGAGGGAAGGGAGGAAAGGTGAGGAACTGGAGGAGCCCTCTTTCTCCCTAGAAAGCCTCCTTCTAGTACTCCCCTCTTCCTCACACCTCCGTCCGCCTTCACCGCGTCTCCTCCTGATCCAGCACCTTCTCCTTCTTCTGGCTGAGGATGCACCTTTCGCCTGACATCACCTCCTGGAATTGGGCTGTCTGGAGGTTGCCATGCAGATTCTTGACTGGATTCGGCTTTTGTGGCTGAAACACCACCAGCAGTGGCAGCCATGGCTCCAACACTGGTGTTACAGCTTGCACTAGTGGTGCGGGAAGCCCACAGCTCCATGACTGAGGCTCTCCTTTCACTGTCTTCTGGCCCAAAGTCACAGAGCGAGCGGCGGGCATCAGGGGTCTGGCCTGTGCTGTCAAGGACACCTCGACTCAAGCTGAAGTTCTGGAAGTCTCTACGAAAACATAAAATACTGCCAGTTACAGCTAGATAGATAACAAAACATAATGGAGACAAGGACAACTCAGCATTTTCTAAGCTTACATAAATAGAGCATAATCAGATTACTGTGTTATTAGGCAGGCAAACAGGGAGACTCTAAAACCAAGTGCTAGTAGTGTGTGGAGAGCACCAGCACTGCAAAGTTTCCAGCTTTCCCTGCTCTTTTCTCAGCGGACTAGTTTGGCATTGGCTAAACATAGTAGATACTACTAATGCAGTGTGGGTGGAGCATGGAAGAATGAGAAAGTGCCGGGGCTTTTCAGAACAAGGAGCACCACTATAATGGTCAATTAAACTGCAAAAGAAAAACACTCAATCTCACTTACTTATTTTTTATTGGTTTCAATTTTTGAGATACTAAAGATTTCTGATATCACCCTAGTACACCCTTATTTGAACCCTTCTGGTATGAGTAAGTACATTATCTATCAGTCTGACAAATGATACTTCACCGGTAGCTGTGGAAGGACTCAGTTCGACGAGCGCGGGCCAGAAGGGGGCTCTCTCTGTAGGGTCGCACAGCTCCATAAGTAGCCTGGGTCTCAGGAATGGGCTCCTGGGCCTGTAACTGCAGACTGAGGTTGATGAGAAAAAGAAGGACCAATCTTTAATGGTCATTCAAACACATCTTCTGATATGTCAGACAACACATATGGGTTGGTAACCTTATTAAATGCATGTTGTCTTTCTAACCTTGAACAAGACTCTCTGAGACGTGTGTGGTGTAGCACAGAGGGGGCGGGGCTAATGTTCGGTGTCACACAGCGGGAGGTGCTCAGGTCACACTGGTCCAACAGCTGTAGCAGCTCCTCCTCTGTAGGCCCACCTATATCTATCAGAAACAAGAGCAGCTTCAGAATACAAACTTAGTATTTCATCAAAACAAACTATTACTATAATACTATGGTGCCCTGTGCACTTCTGGCTCTTTCTATCAGTGTCTGAGTTTCCTCTTCTGCCCCTGCCATTTCTCTCTTTCCTCACCCTCTTTCTTCCTCTCTTCTCCTTTATTAGCGGTGTCCATCGCAGTGGTCAGGTCCCACATTTGGATGCTGCCATTGCCGTGACCAGTGAACAGATAGCGACGAGGTCGGGACCCCATTCGACTGGAACCCTCACACTCCCGTACCATGAAGCAAGTGATGGTAGTCCCATCCACTGACTGCACCTCACAGATCCTGAAACACAAATAAAAATGTAAAAAATAAAGCATGTAAACACAAACACAATTTATTTAGCAAATGTTAAAGAGAAGTGTTTAATGAAGGAAGAGGAGCAGAGAGGCAGGACATTATACCTTTTTCCAGTTGATGAGAGCCTCACAAACAGTTTGTTGGTGATGGGGATCACTTTCTGGATGAAAACCTGCTGATCATCTCTCTCTCCAAAAGGACCTGAGAACAGAAAACCGCCTCAGTTTTTCGTCTTACATCCTGTGTTAGGAAACAATGCAAAAAGCATTGAGTAGGATGGTTAATCATAATAAAAGCTTTATTCATTTCAGTGTCACTATACAGTTTACAGATACAGTTTCAGTTAAGGCTGATAATGGTTTCACTTGTGATGACAGCTGGGAACAGGGTTGTTCAAATGAAAGTCTCAATCCCTACTTCTGTTCCTCATTCCCATTAATATCTATTTGAGTCAGAGCTGTTATATTTTTGGATTTTTCATTTTTATTTTGTTTTAATTTTTTTATTTATTTCTAGTTTAGTTTAAGTTAGTTTCCACAGATGGATTACTTGTTTATTTTATTTTTATTTGGCAGATTAAACATGTTAAGAAAGGGTATTACAGTAAAAACACACTTCTTAACTCTCTCACCTATATCATTCCCAGAGCAGTAGCTCCCGTGGCTCTCCGCCTCCTCCAGAGAAAGTATCTTAAAGGAAGCCAGAGGGGTGGAGCCTGGCTGTGTGGAGATCATCCCTCTGAACCGGGTCACCGTCCATGTCCTAACATGGTTGTTGTCTGCACACACTGACACACACAAAAATACAGCCACATAAGATTTCAACCACAGGAATACACTCCGAGATGTGACATACTACACAAATGACGTCGGTGTAACCAGCCTGCAGTGGTACTGTTACTTATAAAATCCCACACATCAGCAGGAACATTGCCTGCAACACCTTCCTCACCTGATACCAGGTGTTTTTCAGACAGCATGATCTTTGTCACTGGGCTCCTGTGCACAGTGAATGTCTGAAAGAGCTGGGGACCCGATCCTACTGTCTCCGGGTGTTGCACAATCACTCTCACTGCTCCACTACTAGTCCCATAGGCTATCTCTATCCAGTTCCCACTCACACCTGAGAGCATGAGCAGAGAAGAGGCGAAACAAAAGCACAACACAAATATACACAAGTAACTAACTGTGATTTTTGTCACATTCAAATCTGTCTGTATATATAACAGAACGTAAAACAGAGAGGAAAAGAAGAGCTGAACAAAGCAAAGGAGATGATAAATGGATAAATACAAGTATGGTTATGGAGAAAAACTTGCACACTTACTGGTTTTAGGTGTGAGGTAGACAGACAGTGCAGTGATGGCATCATTTGAAGGATCATGATAAAGCTCAGTCACCAAAAGATCATTGTCCTTCATCCTCAGAGGAAACTTTTGCATGTCTGAAAGAAGAGGAAGGCAGATGTTACTGTGTCTTGGTTGGGTTTTTTTTAGCCCTTCACTGAATCAGATCCAGGAATGAATCACCTTATTAAATCTGAATCTTTTTGACAGATGTGGGAAAAAATGGCCTTTATAAGTGTTCGATAGGCAACAATGAATGAATGAATCAATAAGAACTGGTTCTTATTAGGACTGTTCCTGAATAGTTTACTATTTGGTTTGTTTGTTCTTTTTTGTCTCATAGGTATTCAGTTTTACATTTCTGGATCAGGATGTTCCTTCTTTTTTAATACGCTTGGATGTCTGGAATTTGTGATAGTTACAGCAGTGATCATCATGCCAACATTGCTGCCAACTTAGCAACTCTGGTGCAAAATTTAGCTCTTTTTAAAAAAAAAAAAAAAAAGCAAATGACAGTACTGTTTAGCTCAGACAGTGAAACACACCTCTCTCTGTACCATTTAGTGAGTGAGCACTCAGATCAAGGCTGTGCACTATGTGGCAGAAGACGTAAGAGATATTCTGTTGTCTCTAACTTTTTTACTGAGTGATCACTTTAGTCATGTACTTAATTTTAATTTATGTTATGCTGATCACGGTTACCCTCCTTTAACAGCAAAGGCTTTGTATACTTGCTGTTAATTACGACCCAATCTCTGGACCCCAAAAAATGTTATCTGGGAAATTCCTAGTGGTCATTTGATACTTTGTATCCTTGTCTTGTAAAAGGGACATCCACTAGTAAAAAAAAAAAAGCATTCTGTGTAACACACAGAAGATAGATAAGGCTGTGTGTACCTATGTAGTAGATGGAGCCATTGTTGCAGCCCAGTAGCAGGAAGGATCCCGCTGTGTCACAACTGGTGATGGGAACCACATCTTGAACCTAATACACAAAAAAGGGAACTCACAATCAGTTCAATATTTGTGCCTCTCATTTGAAAGCATATCTAAAGTAAAAAATTGCACATGCAGTAGATGTGGAATGCAAGTATTCAGTATACCATTTGTATAACAGATAAACACAAACAAGGAAATAACACTCGCCCCTCTTCCACTTCTCTTTGTTTTACTCGTACACATCTACATACAGCCTCCTACCTGCCAGTGTTGTGTGACAGCATTCCACACCCCAACCTTTCCTGTATGACTTGTAGCCACCAGCTGGTTCCCGATGAAGAAGAGATCGTCAACGGGTACACCGAGACTGAAAACACCTAGGGTAGTAGGTGGAGAGAATGACAGGAAACTTTAACAAGCTTCTAGGAATCTGGACAAAGTAGATGTAGACTAAAGGAGGAGTCAGAGAGATGGTGGGAGGTTACAGGGGACACAAATTAGTAAGGAAATATGTATACCTATAAAAATACATTCTGGTCTAAACCTTTGAAGTGGTCAAATTCTTAAATATTGTAAACCTACCTATCTCATTACCACTGCCTCCATCTTGGATACTCCAGAGGATGATACTACTTTCAGAGGCGGCAGCCACCATCTTATCTTTGTCTCCATGTGGGCCACCCACCACCTTGGCATTAAGTGCAATACGTTCAATGGTCCAGTCAAGGTAGGGAGAGGAAAACACCTGCTGCCATCCAGACGATTCCTTTATCCTGCAGTGAGAGGAAACACATACAGATATTTATTTTCTCTGATTTCATAATGTGTTTGCCAACTTCAATATCAAGGTGAGTGGTACTGGACTGAAAAGGTTGGATTTGGGTAGGATTAAAGAAGTCTGAGATACGAGCATTCATAACTGTGAGAGTGCAGACCCATCAGTGTGGCAGACACACTTCAGACACTCCACACTGAAAATACACTTAAAGCTATTTTGCCATAAATTTTCCTGATTTTTTATTTTTTTTTTTTATCAGTACCTTAAAACTCTTATTACACATGATTAAATTTTTACTTGATTATCCACATTGTAAAAAACTGATATTCGCAAAAAGAAATAATATTTTGCTCTCAGCGTGGACCAGCTACTTCAGCTAAAATGAATATTTTAATAAATTTAACTTAACCTGCATAGAACCAAAGATGATAGCTTTTATATTGGTACAGATCCAGCAGCACTTAGTCAGAAACATGAGACATAAAAGATAATGAATGTATGCGTGCATTATAAATAATTTAATGTGTCCCACATATGAACTAGAGCTGGATGAGAAAATTTGTAATATTACCTGTAGCAGATGACAAAGTGTGCATAGGCTGCTACAATCCAGTTGTGGTGTCCTGCTATAATCAGCACCTTCCTAGGGTCAACCATGGGTCCTACATACACAAATAAAACACCCATGAACACATCTTTCACAGTATGATCATCAGGCCTTTTTCCTGCCTTATTATTCATCATTTGTCAGTTTATAAATGACAATGAAAAGGTGATTCAAATGTCTACAAACAGGCAGGATACTCTATTCTTTATTACAGTTAATTACATTCTGCGATACCATCATTAGTAGGGAACAGACTGACTTGAAACTAGGCTACTTCAGTTAGTGCAGTTAGCACGCTAAAAGGGTGTCAGGTCACATTAGCTGCAGCACTGATGCACACTAACACTAACACTAACAGAACCACACACACACACACACAAACAGTACATATACCAACTCTTTTACTGGCATATAAATACTGATGTGGCACACATACGGACATAGGCAGACTGTGTCAGAACTATCCTTACTAGTGTACATGTAGTAGGCACACAGCTTGTTGGGGCAGGCAGAAGGCCCCTAGTTCTACTGACAAGTGATTTTCAAAATAAGAGTCATTTCTACATTTACTGCTTACATTTTATGATAAGATGAAACTTACACTATATTCTGCAACTAATTCATCACAATTGGCCACGACTGATGTAAAATCTTCAGATTACCACTATTATTTATCTTCTGTATTCAGACAGATGCCCCAGACTACTTGCCCAATTTGTGGCTGTCATCTGTTCCAGGCGAGCCAGAAAAGGATGGGTGAGGAAGAGGGCCAATACGGGTGAAGCCCTCTGCTCCACTAGGTCCCGGCCGCTCATCAGAGGCTGCTGAGGCAGGGCTTGACTTCCGGGCGGGGATGGCTGTCATGGAAAGATTAATAAAAATGCATAAATAGAAATTTCTGCTGACTTTTGCTTTTATGCTGTTCTGTGACTTAAAAGCAGGTTATTTCCATCCTGGAACTTTTTTGTGAAACCTCAGAAGAATGATCTTTCAGTTCATTTTCTGTATCGCAGTTTCATCTCTTTACCTGGGGGTGGCAGGTAACCATGGAAGAGAACACTACCACATGATGAGCGGTCCAGTTCCTCACACAACAGCAGGCGCCGCACTGCACACATATACACACACACATAGGTACAGACACAAAAACACATACAAAATGCTATTACCCCATGACAAGAATAACACTACTATGAGAATGTAAGAATTAGGAAGATGTAGAGGATGACTTTAATTACTTATGCTGATACATAGGGTCTTAATTTTTTTTAATTGATGGAAATTTTCCTCATGCTCTCATTCTTTAGTTGTATTGTCTTTGTTGATTTTGCCAGAGTTCACGTAATACAACAAATGACTGCTGAGATCCTGTATTTGACTTAAATCAGTCCAAGTACTTTGCATTGTATCGAATGTAATGCCTGCATATAATGATTTTAGGCAGGTGATCAGCTTTCACAGAGGTAAGTTTCCCATTCAAGTACAGAGACAATGTAGGGAAGTTACAAACACAGAAACAGGATGTAAAACAACATTAGAGTATGTGGAACTAACACCATTAAGGTTGTGACCTTGGTCAAGTTGTCTGAAGCTCAAACAACATTCAACATTAAATAACAACATTTCAATTTCACATTAACGATAGTAGTTCTTTGTACTATAGTTGTTCCAAAAAAAAACAACCTACTCAGCTGTTATGCAATACCTGCTGACATTGAAGACACAGAGTGAATGCTGGCAAAACGTATTGGCTACAAAACAGGGTTACTATAAGCTTTCCACGATGTTTGTACTCATCACTGTTTGTCCCAAATCTGTTTCCTCGTGAAACTTTGTACAACAACATACCTAAAGGAGTAATCCCATAAAACTCTGCTTCATGTCGCAAGACGCTGATGTTGACACCCCTACAGAGTGAAACAAACAGCGTATTTGTTATGTAAGATACTAGTAACGATCCAACATAATTACACCAAAAAATAAACAATCGGGGATATTTTCTGAATCTTGTTAGGACTCTTTACCGCAGGTCCAGTTCTTTGGTTCGGAGGAAATTCAATATTGGTGCAAAAGCTGTTGGGTCTCTGTCAATAAATATCTGAAAGAGAGAAATTCAGCCCTTTGTTAACTGGAGGAAAAGTAGCTGGTGAGTAGTGCACATTTAGCATGCTGGAAAAGACTTCTATCAGCTGATTAACCCTTAAGTCATTTGAAAGGAAAAAAATAAAAATTTTAATAACTGATTAATGGTTAAAAGTCATCCATATAAAAATTTGACAAAAAAAACATGTCATGCCTCTGGAGAATTACGATCAACATTTCTATTTATTTCTAATAGTTTTCAGAATACATGACAAATTTAAAAAGTAATCAAGGTACAAAGTTAATAGCAGCCCTACAGAAAACAGAGCCTCATCCTACAACAGACAAGTGGATGAAATTTATCTCTCATGTCATCTAGCCTTATATTTATTATCTGTTCCTTGGCCTAACCATGCCATATCAACATCATGCATCATCTTTCAGAACGATAACAAGTAACAGAAATGTCATGTCCTTTTTATTTTCCTGATGTCAAATGTCGCCTGCAGATGCTGCCCTAGTTTTGAATCAACAAAGGCTACTCACAGCTCCAGTTTCATCCCGAAGAGTGGATATCCTTCCACTCAGTAAACTGGAAAAGAGACATACACACGCACACACACAGTTCTCCAGTTAGCTAAAGCACTTCTCCATTTCCACTTACCAGCAGTGTAACCACTACATGCAATTATTTTACACTAACAAATACTTGGCTAGCCTGTTGACACTGAAATCCAGATTATTACCATATCAACATGTGCTGCTATTAACCATCACTGTTGTGCTGAAAGAATCTGTATGAAAAAAAAAACAAACTTCAGACAGCTGGGAGCAGAGCAGAGAGACTGACAGACAGGCAGACAGACAGGTGCCCTGGCAGGCAGCCTGACAGGCATTTACACTACTTGGTCAGCTGTTGTCAAACTGTGAGCTTAGTCCAGTGTTTGAGTTTGCTATGACTGTGGTATCTGCCCAGCCCCAATCAGCTGTTTCACAGTGACTATGATGTGCTTCCCTCTAAGGATAGAATCACATTTTAAAAAACTCACTGGAGGCATTTTAAAAATTACACTTAGGCCAAAATATATATTCTTACTCACTATATTGTAATGATTCAAACACTCCATTACCTTTATTATAGTATTTATACTGAACACAAGACTTTTGCACAAAAGCCTACTTTATTATTAACCTAATAGTGGCCTGTAATTGTAATCCCCTGATATTTTCCATCACCAGGGTGGTAGCAGGATGAAGTAGGGCAGAAATGACATAATGTAACATCCCTACTTAACATTAATTATGTAATATGAATTATGTTTTTAATGGGTACTGAGTGCACTGTAATATGCTCACTGATTTACTCAGTCTGACTCCTATACGCATTAGCACTAGATCAGTTTCTACACAGCAGCTGAAGCCTCTGAGACAATGTAGAGAAGTCACACAATTTACAGCTAAAGTGGAGCTTCTCATTAGGAAGCAACCATAAGGGAATAACATTTCTACAATCAGCCCCGCATGTATTAAGCAAATATATTCCAAGCGTTATGTGCTTTTCAAGAGAGTCTGCCAACATTTAACAAACCTTGAGAAGAAAGAGTCTGGGATCCACATCAGAGTCTGCCTGGAGGTGCTGAATCTGCAGTATGAAGGCATAATGGCACAATTATAACAAAACATAGTGTTATGAAAAATACAAGGTTGCATATACTGTCATTAAAATCGTGACTGGGTAATCTGTCGACCAACAGGCATAATTAGTGGTCACAACAATGATGTAGTTAAAAGAAAAAAAATGGAGTGCCTTCATGAAGAAATTGATATATAGTACATTTTCAATCACGTGTGAGAGAATAGGAGTAACGATGAAATAAACAACCTTGTGTGGTGTGTCTACTTGAGCTATATCCATCGCTGTTTGGCCATGTAAACAGATATCATCATACGCACGAGCTCAAATTTCACAAATGATGACCATCATCTGTCGAGGTGTCCTGCTGACGAAGCTTACCTCGTCCCACCGACGTTTAACTGGATGATCTCTCCCATTCCAGGCGTTAAACTGTTACCATTTGTAGCCATGATGACTGAAGTGAACCAGCGAAAACTCACTGCTCCGTTATAACCGTTTCTATCACGAAGGCTAGCTTGCTAACGCTCCTCTCCCCAGCTCAGCTGATGCCCCGACTCCTCAGCCTCACAGCCTCTCCTACGTCCACCTTCCATAAAATATCCGTTATAAACGACCGATGTGAACTGCATTGGTATCGTTAAGACTATGCATAGTGGGCGAAGACGGGCGGGAGTCTTTTTTTTTTTATCAAAAAGGCAGCCACACAATAATTCCTTTATTTTCCTGCTGACTTGTTTGCATCACTGCATAGATGTAAATCGTGGATACCAGCTTCCGCAGGATTTTAGCAACGTGAAACAGCTGTACGAGCCAGCTACAAAAAAGCCAAGAGAGTTCCCCTCTGGCAACTTCCGCTTTCGATGAAACCACGCAGTGCAGACAGCTAAACCAATTTTTGAGGAAAAAAATATTAATTTAGTATTGTCAAGTGGCACAAAATATGTAGGTTTAATCATTTACTGAAATGGATATGTGATACAGAAGCACAAGTTTACAAAACTGTAAGACCGGACGTTAACTTCTAAACTCGCATTTCAGATGAAGGGATCTATCTTGATTGTTCTTCGACATGAAAACCAGCAGAACCAAATTTTAGTGCGCTTTATTTTCTGCTGCATGGCTCTAAAAAAAAAAAAAAAAATTAAATATAATACTTTAAAGACAAAAAGAAACAATCCCTTCGTGAAGTTTTGTGTAGTACTTTTTTGGAGTCTTTATCCAGCATAAATAATTAGTAATTAGTTATCACACACATGCTATGGTGCTGAAGTTAAAAACAAAAAGAAGATGACACTGTTAAGAATACAAGCTCTTCAACTGCTTATGGTCGGTTGATACGGAACTTTTTTTTTTCTTGCACTGTTTTCCTCTATTTCGTTTCTTGTATGCTTTTACCCGACACAGCATTTTGTATCTGTACGCAGTGTATATCGTGTAATGTATATATCTTTTTCGGATAAAAATATTAACCCCTCATACCCAGCAATGCGGGGCATTATGGGCTAAATGGACACGGCTACATTTCAAACTGTAGCCAAGTGTTTGGCTAAAATAATGTGGCACGTAAGGGAATTATTCGACGTGATTGTGATTGAACCCCCGCGTATCGTACTCCAGTGTTCTGCGTTTTCTGTGCGCAAATAAGCGCTCCCAAAGTGTTGCCCCGCCCATCCCACTTGTGCTGAGCGAAAGGGACTTGAAGCCCTACAACATTTTTATGGCGAACCTGCATTTTAATATCGCCGTCTCCTTGCAGCTTTTTCATCAGTATGTAATCCAGAGCTGTTTGTTAACTTGGCGGTAGTGTTCTGATCCACGGTAAGACTGTAATATGTTGCTGGTCAACTTTTTATGCTGTCAATCTGTTTATTTACCTTTCATTAGCTTGTTAGCCGGGGGAAAGTTAGCAAAGGAGTGGGTGGTTGAACTTTAAGGTAACGTTGAACACTAGCAGGAGCTTTACCATATAAGTTAGTTAACTTACACGAGTTATTACAGATGACTTGTTTTAGTGTTTTAGTGTAACAGCAGTGTCCTCTTGAATCCAAGCTATCAATAAAGCACATGGCTTCCTCTCTCAGTAACTTCAAGACACAATTATAGGTAAAGAAAGCCAGAGAAACAAATAATGCTAATGCATCCTGAAGGCATCCTGACTTCTCCCTACTTAGAAACAAAGATAGCTAATTTATTAGCACTAACAACTAATCCTTTCTTCATGAAAACACTTTTGAATTTTGAACAGCCATTTTTTAGTCAATATGGATATTATTAAAACATCATAATATGGAAGTAAATGTGAATTATTCTCAACTTTTTCTAAATCACACAAGCTGTTGGCCTCCTAAATGTTTTTAAATGTGCCACAACAACAGTAAAGGACTCCTGTTCTCAGCTGTGCAGCTAAACATGTTTGACTTCTTGTTAGGTTTGCAGGAAAAGAGGATTCAGGGCTGTAAGTGTGCTGAATCTGAATATTAAAACTGTTTTCTATGGGCTCTGTGGCCCATAGGATAAACTGATTTTACTCCATAGAAAAACCTTCTTATTGGCCCTGTTTCGTGTTATATTAGGCCAGTTATTTTACAGTCTTAACATTTCACATTTGCACCAAATTTCTCCAGGAATCCATCTCATATCACCCTAAACAGCTAAGGGAGAAGCAAAGTAATGACTGCCTAAAATATTGTGCAGCTTTGTTCTTAAATATACACTATATTGCCAAAAGTATTCACTCACCCATCCAAATCATTGAATTCAGGTGTTCCAATCACTTCCATGGCCACAGGTGTATAAAATCAAGCAGCTAGGCATGCA
>VUQI01000347.1:0-21486 GCA_015106735.1 Paratilapia polleni | reverse complement strand
TTGGCAGCAACGTTGCAAAAAGCAACCCTGCAAAAAAAAGACTTGGAGCTGGAGCTCGACGAGTTAGAGGACGCAGCGACGATGGTGGCGGAGGAAGAGGAGCAGGAAGCTTCCAAGAGGGCTCCAGTATCCGGTGATGATAGCAGCAGCACTTCCAGTGACAGCAGCAGCGAGTCGTCTAGTGAGAGCGAGGAATCTGAGGCTGAAGGAGAAGGCTGCACCGAATCAAAGGAGGGAGGAGGAGGAGGAGAGACATTAAAGGACAACCCTCTACAACCCCAACCCTCCTCCTCTGTTTCTTCCATCCCCCAGGCACCTATGAGCTTTTCAGCAGAAAAGAGGAGAGAGGATGCCCTTCCCTCAGCCTCAGAAGGCTCCAGACAGCTGATTCAGGAGCTGGGGGAAAGGGTGGCGGAGGAGCTGAGAATCTCTCCAGAGTCCAGCCACAAAGGAGAGAGACTGCCGGAAAGCGCTGCAGCAAAGACCGAAGGGACATCTGGGAGGAGCGGGACTTTGTTAGAGCTGAGTCCTCGCAGAAACCCTTTGTTTATTGTCCAAACACAGGATGACCCTGATGATCTTGAAGGGGACTTTATCAGCTGATGGAAAGGAATTTGAAAGTTCCAGGATTTAATTTTGAACTGTAAACTCCTTGTAAGTGATGTAAGGAAGTGTTTTTTTTCCTAAGGATTTCATTTCTGTATTTAGAATTATTGTGTTTTCTTTTTATTGTGATACCAAGCTGTAATTTTAGGAATTTCACCCTCCTCTAAAGGAATATTTTTGTATTGTATTTTTTTTAAATGATAAAACTTGCAAAGCCTCTTTTGAAATCTTTTTTCGCTTTTATCTTTTTTGATTAGGAGAATTGCAGGCAGCCCAACCTACTTTTTGCCTGTTATCTAACTGCTGCATACTTCCTATACAAATACATTTATACTCTTTGAGCATATTGTGTGTGGTATTTTTTTTTAATAAATTTTTTTATGTGAATTATTTCTGCTCCTTTTTTATTATTCATGTAATTTAACAGCGTTGGTGAGCTCAGTTCAGTACACTGACATCTGCTAACAGTGTAAATGGTCTCTATTAACCATGTATATTTCCATATTTACACAGTCAATCTGCATATTCCTGTTGGGCTTGAATAAACAAAACAAATGCCGTTGCAGGAAGCTGACAAACTTTTTGTCTCACTCAGCGAGAGCTGCTTTTTGAGAGCCATTCTCTTCCTAATAAATAGCAGGAAAAGCGCTAACCTCTTCCTAAACCCCCGGCATTGATTGAAGTGGAAAAGACTCTGTCTGCACTAAACAGGGCAGTGGAGCACGCCGGAGTGATTGATTCATCTGGCGTGAACGGAAGAGTGCCGTCGACACAGCTCAATATCATCGGACGCGTCTAACAGGCGAGACAAAACAAACAGGGAAGCACATCATGCAGATAGATGAGGGCTGCGAGCGAGGCTGCAGCACAGGGGCTGTTTGTTTGAGAGATAACAGCACCCCAGGGCCAGAGGCAGCCATGAGATAGAACAGCAGACAAACTGACACTGGACGCTCAGGCGTGGAGATGTTCACGTGCTGTGTCCTTTCAGCTTCAGCACTAGCCGTGTCTTTGTGGGGAAATAAATTTAAATTCCCCTGAGTGGACTTGATTTCTATAACTGAGGAAGAAAAATGCAGGAATGACCCACATGAGCAGAATTTATCAGGCTTTGTGATCCTTTCGGGTTATAACTGGCTGAAGGGGAGTGACTGATCTAGCACAGCCACAGCGTTGCCTCAGGCGTTTTCATGAGGAATTTCATCCAGCGTGAATGAAGGCAGCTCTGGAGCCACCGGTGATGATGGCTCCTTAGGTTGGAGCTGTCTCTAGTATTATGTTACAGAGACGGATGCTGTTGTTAAGCGCCTCCCAAGACAGTACCGCCTCCACGCAACACCCCCTTGGGGACGAGTGTCATCGCTGTGACTGAGATGAGTTACACTGAAAGTGGGCCTATTTTAAACCCCCCCCCAATCATTCTGGGGACATGAGTCCTGGGACTGCGTGGCCCCTGCAGGTGGTGGGTCCCCCCCTCACTGGGTTTTCATATTGATTAAGTGACTCGGGGCTCTGTTGCCGTTTTTCATCTTAAAGTGGCCTCCGTATCCCTCCATTAGTGCCGCCGTTCTGGAGCCTGACTGAGAGATCTGGGGCTAAGCTTGCAACTTCAGTTGGTTCTTTTGCAATTAATACTCTCAGCTGACAGACATTTTTCAAGCGGCTAGGCCACGGTTAAATGAACGGAGCTGATTAATTATACAAGGCCGTAATTAATGTGACATCTATGCTTTATTTTGACTTGAATTTGATAAATCAGCCACTTACTCGTGTAGAAAGCGTGCCCCTTTGACTCACAGGGCTCTAAGAAACTGCTGTAATGTGTTTGAGACGGGTGATCTGAGTAACGAGCTTATTAGTAACATCAGATAGTAATAGTGAAGGTAACTCTAGTAAGGCTAGTGGTATGGGTTTAGGTGAGGTGATCTTACATAAGCACCATTTCCCATGCACTTAACAGTCTTTTTAAATTCACTTTCTTAGAGTGAGATGGTCTCGCCATCACTCATCTGTCCGATCTCAAATATGAAGCTACAGCCAGGAGATCTAAACCTTAGCTTTTAGCTTGGGTAAACAATTTATTTTGGAAGCAGTTATTGCTAAAAGAAAATTTGTATTCCAATAGAAACTGATACATAAAATGCTCTGAGAATAATCTGAAAAATCCTGTAATTCCCTTAATTGAGCCCTCATGTAAAGAGTGAATGACCAACCTGAGAACACTCTTCCCGTGCTCGTGGGGTAGTCGGATAAGAATAAAAGATAAAGTGCAGCCAAAGTTTCCATCAGCCAGGAGCGAGGAGATAAAATACACCCATGCTTCCTCCCGAGGTAGAACAAAAGTTAGCAGTTACTTGGAGTTGCACAGAGGGTGACCAGAGCAGCATGCCAAGAGTACTCTGATGGCAAGTCTATCAACCCTCGGAGCCAGCTGCCAGGAGTCACTTAGCTGGAGGTGGTAGGGACTGTCTAGTCAGGAGTGAGGCCCTGATTAGGAGTATTTTCTGATCGCAAAATCCATTTCACAGGGGCGAACATCAGTTTCTACCTGCAGCAGGCACAAATGGAGCCTCCAAGAACCCTTCATCCAGTCTCTTCTTTCCAAGCTTCCCTCTCCTGGACTTTTCTTCCAGCAGTAGTCAAGTAAAGCACGCCCATGTGTTGAAGAGGCAGGACTTCATATTTAGCAGACAGATAGGATTGTTGGACTTCCCATCAGCGAGAAAGAAAACAGAAAGCTTACTAAGCTCTCTTCCAAAATGCTCCTTTTAACTCAAGACCTACCTTTGGGGACTTCATTCTTAACTCCAATATATGAAATGATGTTAAGTATGGAATTTAAATGCAGCACTATTGTATCTTAGTTCCTGCTCACCTTCACATCATGTCCCTACAAATCATGAAAAGTAATGCACGGCTAAAAGCAAGTACAGTGTGTGAGAAGCCTTACTGTCCTCTCTGTAGACGAATTTAACCATTTGATCTAATACATGGATTCATTTGAAATCATTCAGGTCTGATATCTGTGAAGATTAAGTTAACCATTTGGCCCTTTTATATAAAGACGCTCTGTAACAGCAGTTCATTGGTGACCTTGCTTGCCCTTACTGTGGCTAGAAATGTAAAAATGCCACTAATGTGATAAGCATTCCTCTTCCTCTTCTTCTTTTAAATGGGAAAGGCAGAACCAAGGACAGTGTTGTCACTGCCCCCCTCTCCCTGTGACACACTGCCTCTGGTTGATTGTAATAGAAAACTCAATCTCCACTCCTGTTCCTGCGAGGCAAAGTGATTCTGGTGCTTGAAAAGATTAATAGCCCTCCAAAAGAAATGAATCAGGTGCTCCTCAGGGCCTGACTCCACCAGTGGGCGTGCAGATAGAAACCCTTTTGTGCGCCGTCTTTCTGCGGCACAGCTCTCCCATTTGTGGCCTTCGGGACTGACTGATGTCGCTCCAGGCTTGGCCGGTGAAGAGACCGGGAGCGGCAGTCGCACGCTGCAGAAAGAGAAGCATTTCCCTCCAGCTCAGCCTTCAGGCTTTGTAGTCGGTCCTCTTAAAATGACTGGCGTATGGTAATGAGGGAATGAGTGCATGGGATGTGTCTCTCAGGCTGACAGTGCTGACAGGGAGGGATTATCTAAATGGGCTATTTTCATGCTCTTAATCACAAAAGAAACATTGAAATACCCCCCTTTCCGCAGTGTGTGGGAGCGTGTGTGTGTGTGTGTTGACAGCGCTGGCATCCACTTGTCGTCAGTAGCGTTGCCTGGCTGATTCACTCTAATTGGTGTGAGCAATGTCCGTTAAATCACTCCCTAACTCTCAGTGGACATGTGCTATCAGGCAGCTTAATGCTGCAAATTGCCTCTACCATGCCGGAGCCGTGTGTGTGTGTGTGTGTGTGTGTGTGTGTGTGTGTGTGTGTGTGAGCGAGACAGCCTCTCATCGTTATACCACCTTGTTAAGTGCATTGGGGTTGCAGGGATGTTGTTAAAGTGTTAAGGTAGAGGAGAGTTATCTGGAAGAATAGCCACGCACGACCTGCTGATATGTGAACATAAACGCTATACTCCTCCGCTTATTGCATTACAATGCTACCCCCAAGGACATGACAGCTGAGAGACAGTACAGCTTGTCATAATTTCACACTTGTAAACAACAGCACATTCCTAATGAGGCTGCTTCCACATTGTGCTGTCTCGAGCCTGTTCTTCTTTTGTCCACAACAGTTGTTCCTTATCTGAGCCAGTCCACGCTCGTGCATATGTCTGCGCTTTCCAAAAAAGCTCCAGTCTTATGTTTGTTTTCTGAGCTAAAACAGCTGTCAAACACGATTAATATTTCAGCGAGAGACTGTGCTGGAGGAAAGTGCTAGGGGAGCTGGAAACAACAAACCGGCACTGTTGCTTTCTGGTCCTCTCCCTCTTCGCCTGGTGTATACATTCGCCTGCGCTGCTTTCACGGAACTGCGCGGGTCTCTCGTGACTCCTGGAATGAAGTGGTGGATGATGTGAGATCAAAATAAGCTGGGTAAAGCCAAGGTGTATCACTTCATATGTGGTAGATTGCACTATCATAGGCACAGGTTCTTTGACATTTCCTTCTGGAGACAAGGTGAAAAAGAACTTCTGAGCTGAACCCAACTCCCCAAAGGCGACGTTTGCTCTGTTCACAGGACGTGCCCTTTGACCTCTGTGTTTCTGCCCCTCCCGCTTCAGAGCAGAGCAAGCTAACAATGCCTCATGGATGCAAGTATGCTCCAAACAGATGACGAACAAAGATTTCTCGTGATCGGACTCGCAGACAAGCTCCCCTGATATTATCTACAACAACATCTTGACACAGATAAAAGCTTCTGCTTGCATGTAAACACAGAAACACACTCTGCTCCTTTTCTAAATTCTCTCGTCAGTGTTGGGTCTGGTGCCTCAGTTAGCATGAACTAAGCAAACAAACACATGGACTGTCCCCCCGAAAGCAGCCGCAGGAACAGAACACAACCTCATCCTGCCGTGTTTCATCCATTGCTCTCTTCCCAGTTAGTTTCCTTAAATGGGAACTATTCTGCTCCTTTCCAGCTCCATATGTTTATTCTTGGACTCTAATCGAGCTTTGCATAATTCACAATTCAAAATACTCCTCATTTAATCTGTGGTGACCACTCTACTCTGGTAGAGTGGTCAGACTTTTTCCTCTTATACTAACTACTCTGCTGTGGTACAGGACGCCACTTCATCCTCAGTCTGAAGCCGTTTTTGCTCCTCTGACTTTAAGCAAGCTTTTTTTCTGATGGTGGGAGGGGCTTCTGGGCTGACAGTCTGAGCTGTGTGCATAAAATGACCATATTAAGGACATCCCCTCTCAGTGACATCATACAGATGCAAGACGGAAAAAAAAACTTCCTGAAGCCAAGTGGAGCCTAAGTGTTTGGCTCTTAGACATTACTTGTAAATGAACTTTACCAGAAACTTGACCAGCGATAAACAGTCCATTTATTTATTGGAGGTCATGGTTGCTTTGTGTGTCTTGTAGGCAACAATACAATAACAAGCAGGAAGGAGCTGATGGACCTTGTACAATCCACACATCAAGCGTGAGCCTCATTCTTGCCGACAGACCGTCAGCCTTTGCCACAGTTTCCATGGCGGATGGGTGTGCACGTCAATACAACCTCTCTCGTCAAGTCATTCAACGTCTACTTGCTTCACTACTGACATTTACCCAGCGAAGTGGAAGGTTAGAAAAAAAGGAAAGGCGGAAGAGAAAGAGAGGCTTAAGAAGAGATCGGAAAGTCAGGGACCAGGTCAGTCAAAAACACTAGTAAAACAAGATGCTTTTGCATTGTTGTAGCTTACGTTTACTTCAAGTGAATGTGTGCTTGTTACGTTTTTTTTATACTTTTATGCTTTACTCTCAATCTTGAACATTTGAGCTAACTCTGTATCTAATTCTAATTTTATATTGTATAGGCTAATTGTTTTGTGTACCTTGTAGGGTATGCACTAGTCCTAGGTCCATCGCAAATGGATGGATGGACCAATAGCCAAAGTGTACCTTGAATACTTGGTATCTGCATAGGTTTCCTGGTCAGTCTCAAATTATTGTTTTGTAATTTGAATAACTTTCCTCTCAGAAAACAAAGCAGACAAATCTATAGGTAGTTTGGCACTTGTTTCATCAACACTAGGATTTTCACTTATAATACAGGTAGTGACAGTCATGGTGGTTAGTTAGTATGTTAGTAATTAGTAGAGCCTGACTGGCTTACCAGTATTATCGGCCAATGGTAGCTATTTTTCAATCTATTGATATCGGCATTCATAAGACAGGAGAAACAGCAGAGCAGCAGAGTCGGGCAGAGTGACTCAAAAAGAAAAAAAATATTGTCCAGTATATCAGAATATCGGATTTTAAAATCACCAAATATCTGTATTGATATCAGTCTTTAAAATCCTATATCGGTCCGGCCCTAGTAATTAGTGAAAATTAGTCACTGATATTGCATATTACAACATGGTAAAGTTTCCTTGGCAACATTAATTGTGTAGTGAAATCTTGATTTTGTGGCAGCCATAATCAATGCTTAGATTTAGTCTACTGAATTAGCAGTCAGAGTGGCTTGCATGGATTGGTTGAATTGTCGTTTCAGGTCCCTTCCCAGAGGGTTAGTATTACCGTTTCCAATTTTAATTATCATTAAAACTGTGTTCAATTCTTGTGCTTTTAATAACTTGCGGTAAACACTACCCTAAGAGCCTGTCAATAATATAAACTGAAGCTTTCATTGTTACCAACTCATAAAAACAGAACATCTTGTTCTGCTGCTGTATGTGTTATCTGTCTGCAGGCTGTGTTCATCCATTAGCACATCGTAACATATTACGTAGTTTAGTCACTCAAACAATATATTTTGTTCATTAAAAACTGGCAGTCACTGAATTGGTTGCAAAAGTGTTTCAACCAGATAAACACTGCAGACTCCCAAACAAGACCCCTGTTAATACTGATTATATTAAACGTGCATGGGGTTATTTCATATACTCAAATCCAACCCATAAGGAAACAGAAACCGAAATCATTATTGTAAATATTTGCTTTCTATTTATGTCTCAAAAGATTCATATATCTAATACTATGATTTACTCATGCAAAATTGAAATAGGGCATTACATATACAATAATATGTTGTACAGGAGAAATATGAAAGAAGTCACTTTCATGTGTAAATAAAAGCATGAGACTCAGTCTCATCATAGTGACTGAAAAAAGCACCTGCACACTCAAGTCTAAAGTGCACAGATTTAATTATCTTGATAACTGTGCTAAATTTTGTCACTATAACCGAAATTTTCATACTATTTCATCTGTACTTATGGCCTTCTTACTTATCTACTCCCATCTTAGACTCACTCTCCTTCCACATGTCTGTAACACTGATGTCAGCCAAAGCATGTGCAGTCCCACCCAGTTGTGGAGCACCTCTCCTTTTCACCCCTATTGCAAAGAGTTGGCCTCCAACATAGTTGTGCCCCCCCCCGGGACGTGTTGCATGAAAACAGATACCCACATGTGCTGCTGTGCCGATCCTGTCAGCATGTCACGGATCGGCAGCCTGCCGCGTTTCAATCGCCATTCTCTGGCAAGGAGAGGTGTAGATTACATCTTCATGGTACAGAGCCGTGCCTCCCAGCTGACACGCGGCATCAACACAGAAAAAAGTGGGGGTTTGGGTGGGGATGCAGGGGGGTATCACTGTCAGCGTTGCATGCTTTTAAAAACACACCGGCTGTCTAAACTCCTTGCTTACACTTGTCTTGGAAAGATTTCTGCTGCTTCTCATATAGGATTCGATTTGAGGCTAATGAAACACTCCAGAAAGCATGTTAACAAAGAGCAGAACATGAATAAAGTGTCATTAGGTTTACAGAGTGTGGCGCCTCAGCTCTGACATGACTTCTGCTGTAGCATGGGTGGCAGCTCACTGGATTGTACTGGCGTCGAGCTACAGAATATTCATGTTGTATATTAATGCTGTGTCGAGCTCTGGGAACAGTGTCAGATCAGATAAGAAATGATAATGTGGTTAAAATGACCCACGGGCTGGCTGTGAGCTGAGTGACTCAGCACTTTAAAAAAGATAAAGGGTCCATTTACTTGTACACTAGGAGGCTGTTGACCTTTGCACCCTGGCAGAGTGTCTGCTGTAACTGACCTTTAGCTAGTCCAAATGGCGTGGGGTGATTATGGAGTACCTGTGTGTGCTGAGTGGGGACTTTGATGTCGCTGAAGGTGTGCTGAAAGATTTGATCTGATAGCACGGGAGTGATTTGCATAGATTTTGCAAGAATTTGAAATAAAAGAAATCATCTCTTCTGTCTGTATTTTATGAATTTCTAACAAAGAATACATAAGCTAAGATGCTATTATGAACAATTGCTATCATGTACTGGAAAAGGTTTAAGTATGCTTCAGCTGAAATCACCCCCATTTCTTTCTAACACTGGAATTAATTGTGTGATTGTGTGCAGCTAATGAAGTGAAAAAGTAACCAGTATTTGAACTTCTTTGACAAGCCCTTGTTTTTCAGTCTTCACATAACCGCTTCTGTCACCTTTCATCTGCGCACCCAGGAGCAGCACCATGAGGAAAGGCTGAAAGTGGAAGTCAATTACACTGTAATTTCTCATTCATTCAAATGAGTTGCTCATTGGCACATACGCTGAAGAAGTTTTCAAAGCATCCTCCGTGAGGCGCCCAGATGTTCCACACACATTGCAAATTTGGGCCATACAGCGAGCGCATTAAAAGCTTGAGTCCACGGAGAGCATGCATGACAAAGATTCCCACAAGTCTGGCTGACTTCCCATTGGCTCCCTGCATACATGGATGGGCTGGAATAAAATATCCATAAGAGGTGTCATTATAAACTTTCATACCGAGTTTCCAGCTGAACGGTCCAGATTTTCTTCATGTCAGAAGTCCAACCAGGAGCATGCATGCTCATCTTAATGGGACTGTGCACTCAACTACAGTTTTTGGATTTTTTTAGAGTTTATGATTGTACCTCGTATTGCTTCTTGAACTAATTTACCTCTATGTGCTGTCTGTTTTAATCTGGGGATCTGCCATCTTTCTGCTTCTTTCTTTTTTGTTCTATTTGGTCAGTCACTACTCCCAGTCTATATACCCCATGCTGCTCACTATTTTGTTGCCAGATTGTCTCTGAAATTGTTGCAGTCAAGTTGTCCAACCACTTTCCTAGTTTGATTCCTTGTTATCTTCCTTGTGTGTGACCTCTGCCTGTTCCTGACTCTTGCCTGACTTTCCCTTTTCATCTGTAATTTTTTATTTTGATGCATTGTGCTATTTTGGATTTTTGGACTGCTTTTGTTTTTATGCCCCTTTGACTGCTCTGTTTGCCTCACTGACTGCCTGCATGTGTTTGATCCTGGCTTTGGGCAATAAAGTTTTGGATTTTGTATTTAATCTGCCTCTGGTGTCTTGTGTTTGGGATCTCCTCTTTGAACCATCACACCCCTGTCTGTGATGTCAAACTCTTTAACTGCGTTCAAATGTGGCCGTGTGTAACAGCTACAAACATGCACGCCTTTGAAGCGACTACATACAAATTTGTTCTTTTGAAGCATACTGAATGTCCATACAGATGCACTGCCTCGTATGCCAGTATTCAGCTTCAAATGCAGTATCAATATTTTGTGTAAACCAAATTTTACTACTACTTGTTTTTTAATGGATGTTTATAATTGTGGCGAAAGACTGAATAGGAAAACGAATGCAGGCAACATTGGTTTTCAGTAAACACCAGACCAAAATTTGCATATTCAATTTTGAAAACAGTATGCAATTTTTTTCCCCACGTGCTCCAGGTTAACAGTATGTTTCACTGAAATGGTGCACAATGGTGGCAAAGGGCTTTGTGTTACCCAATCAGCAGTAACATCTATATAAACCGTGGCGTATTAAAAGCACAGTGACTTAGGTGCCATTAGTGCAAAAGCTGGGTAACATAACAGGGGCCTGTGTTCAGCCCCGACAATACGTACCAACATTTTTTTTTTAACCATCATCCAACCTGGAAGCTGAAGCAAAACAGCACACCGCTTTTAGATTGAACACGCCGAGGGTGTTCAACTCACCATTTCCCTTTAGGAAAAAAAAACAAACAAAACAGTTTGAACATAGTCCTATTAAGGAAGGACTCCATAACCTAATCATTCACATCCAATATAAAACAATATCCATGCAAGAGAGAGTTACACTTTTTCCCCATATATGATTTGACTGACTGAAGTTCATCAATTATTCAGTGACCACTTGCTGAATGAAGGCCATAAGATGAAAGGTCTAAGTGTAGCCCAAAGCAGCAAACTCCTGAAAAAAAATTAAGCTAGCGTGGAAGTGCTCAAAATTGTAACCCCTCTAAATTTCTATTTATAATTTCTGTCACTATGACAGTATCTGTGTCTGTGTGTTGCCCCCATATAGGATGTGGCTTGCTAACCTAGCGTGTTAGCATTAGCTAAAAACTCTCATCCAAATGTCATCACTTCAGGCTTCAAAAAATCAACACGGCAGTGGCCATGTCACTTAAAAATGCAGAGTCCAGAAACCAATGGGTGACGTGACGAACAGCGTTGGGGTCGCTCCTCAAAAGTAGTCATGTATTACACATTACTCGTTACTTTTTTTTTTTTAAGTAACGCATTGCGTTACTTAATTACTCCCTGGATAAAATACTTCATTACACTACTCTGTTACTCAGTAACATGACCTGACATGCACTGTCACATAATTACCAGTTAACAATATAAACCTTAGGCTACAGTCCCGCACACCGACACAAATCCCTATCCTAATAAGGACATACATGCAACTTTCTTTTAGTGTTTAAGTTTGAAAACAAAGCCGACAACACAAAGCAAAGTTGAAAACCAGCCCAAAGAGACTTCAAAGTAATCGCCACTGTGATTCTACTGTAGCTTTAACATCACTCTGGGTTCTTCGCTAGCTTAGTGTTAGCACGCTGTCTGTGCAGACGTTTGCAAAGAGCTAATGTTGTGTTAGCAGTATAACGCAGTTGCTTCTGTCCTGGATGCAGTTTGCACTTTACCATCTCACTCTTGTGCTTCTGTGCAATAAAAATAAAAGTAGTGTCCATATCTTCACTCCTCAAAAGTTGTAGACCGCTCCACCATTTTCCTCCTCCCTGCACACGAACTGAAATAAGCTGATTGTAGCGCAAGTGCACAGGAAGAAAAAGGCACGTTTGATGGGTTTTTTTCTTTCTATCTGCCCATCTTGCAGATAACTGATTAACCTAACACAAGTAACGACATCATTTTAACTGTAATGTGATTACAGTAACGCATTACCTTGTAACTGATCACGACATATATAAAAGATGACAAAGATCATTCCAATGTTCATCTTTTATATACAGGTTAGGTTTAACTTTAAGCTATTTTGTTACGTTTAATCTTTGAAAAAGTCAGAAAGAAAGCTTCACGAAAAAAATCTCTTGTTTTAAATTAGAAACATGAGAATTCAACCCACATTTTCTCACTCTAACATTAGCATTCACTATTAGATCAAAAGGCTTGAAATATGTATTTTTGGTAATACATCTGCTTGCAGCCTGGTCCAGACCAGCCTCAGATCTCTGAACAGAGAGGAAGGGTGATGGGAGTGCAGGATTTGCAGTCGGGCTAAAAGCGTATGTCCTCTTTAATACATCCCAGCCCTCATGTGTAACACTAACGTGCACTAATCTTACCAACAAAAAAATCAATGAGGCACCCGCCTACCCACACAACATTCATCTCTGCGGTTGACTCGGGAGACTCCAGCCCTCACACACATCTGTGGGATGTTAGCGTCACTCGTGGATTTACTAGGGTGCCGACAAACCATGCACACTTATTCACACACCTCCCCTCAGCCTGGGGGTAACATCAGGACACACTGCGTGTTCTGCTATGAATCTTATCAGGAGACAACAGGACCTCCCTCAAGAGCCCACAAATATGAGATAATATGTCACTTTCCCAAGTGGAGCGAACTATAAATGCTGATTATTTAGAGCAAACCGCTGCTCTCTCTCATCCATTTGAATGTGTAGTGCAGCGGGACGACCTTTTCCGTTATTGAGAAGAAGTAAAAGCACAGTGAGCTGCCAACTCCATCGCAGTAAAACCACCAAAATCACCACAACATAATGACTTATGCAAATGAAGTCATTAAGCTGATGAATGATGCATTGATGAGCAAATATTACTTTGTCAACATACTTATCCCCATTTAATGGGTGGCACTTAAGGAATGGTTTGACATACCCTTGTTTTTATTGCTTGGTCAGAGTTAAAGCCAGGAGGCTGGAACTGGAAGAATGAAACAGCTAGCCTGGCTTGGCTTTCTCCAAATGTGTTTTCTCAGTGGAAGATACCCCTTGAGCATTAGAAAAATCCAAATTTCTCCTGTCCACACTATTTTGGATCTTAAGACCTGTGTGATTTCACTCTCTGTACATGCGGGGGAGTTCGATAAGTACTCAGCATTCAACTCTAGCAGAAATGTTCCTGCACTCTTAAGGGTCAAGAGGCTGTAGTGAATAAATACAGAAGTGGATGATTTCTCAGTATTTATCTGAGAGAAGGAGAGAGAAAGAGATGGAGAACAACATATAGTGGTGACTTCAGTGCTAGCAGAACCATTCTTGGAAATGTACATCTTGGCAAATTTAACAAGCATCCAGCCTGTTGGAGGATTCAGGAATGTGACAGAAGGCATCGTGACAGTCTCTAATTGAGAACAGACCTTGATTCTGGACACCAGTTTTGAGAAAAAAAAAAAAAAAAAACCATCTTCTCATCGTTCAAACTGTGAGATTTCTATTTAGAGCCTGTTGGAGAAAGTATGTTGAACTCCTGTCAGCTTGTTACTTAGTGTTTGTCTGTTTGGTATGATTATTATTAAAGACAGTGACACAGTGTGAGTTTTGTAACAGTCAGAAACCAGGTAGGCTTTTTGTGGGCAGTTAATTCAACTTCTAGAAGTATATCATGTGGCCACCGTGCTGGAGGTTTGTTTCTCCTGAAAACATCACTTAGCAACAATATCGAGAAAAGCTGTTTTCCTTTATGACTTGGGCATTTTAAAATTATGACTCAACCATGTCGGCAGTGTGCAGTAAAACATGACACTCTTGGAAGCCGTCTGCTGACTTTGAATGGTATGTTTCTTCACCCATCCATCATTTTGATTTTATGTTTAGATGAAGTTGTTTATCTGAAACTTGATTAAAGGCTTTCACTGCACCAACAGGAGCTTGTCAGAAGGAAACAAGTAGAGCAAAGGACATGTTTAAGCAAGTCAATAGCCATCTAGAGCAGTTTGTAGGCACAGTGGTACACTGAGCATGCCACAGCTGTCACCATGGCGTGTTTAACACCTGTTTATGTGCTAACATGCACTAAACACAATGTATAGCTGATCTTATGATATCCTAGAAACAAATATAAGGAGAACAATCACCCAGGGCAACACATTCTCACCGTCAAATCATTACATACTGGTCCTTGGTCATAAACCCCTTTTTGTGATATTTTATTGCAAAGATTAAATCATTAGCATCATTTTTTGGAGATACTCGATCTGAATTTCAGAAGCTGGACCACACCCCAAACACTCCCCTTCCGGTCATACGTCTATAAATGCCTAGCTGCACCACACACCCCCTTGTTCTTGTTGTTGTCCGTGATTAAATTTAGAACCTCTCATTTCATCCTTTCACTCCAGTTTCAACCTGCTCTTCTGAATTTTCAACGTTGCTACTCCGTTCCCGTTCCAATCGGTTCCTGTGAAAAAACATGCATGCTGTAAAGGTTATCGCGGTGGCCTAATTTTCATCTAAATTAGACACTGGTGCCTCTCATAGACTTTGTCTATCAAACAATTTTAGATGCATAGTTGACGGCCTGTTTGGTAGTTTGTGAGATATTTCACAGGTTAAGTGAAAGCTCTGACCCATTTGCAGCGCTAGAGGAAAAGTCAAGGGACCACCGAAAGCATTCAAATTCATCCTCTGGACAGGAACAGAAACACAGAATCTAAAACTTAATCCCAGACGCCTCATTCCGTTTTAGAAAAATGGGAATGTACTGTCTGTACCGCTCTTTCTCTGCTGTAACACATGGAGCGCTCCTATTCAGCAGGGCTTAGAATGGATTTGTTTACAAGAAAGTCATCCTGCCCCGCAAGACAGATCTTAATCTTCACCCTAATGAACCCTAACCTGACCTAAAGCCCTACTCATGTATGCCTTCAGTGTAGTTGCTAGGAGATCTCTGAGATAACTTGTATTAGTAAAGCAGCGTTTTACTATGCTTTCAAACGATCCCCCGCATTTTTCTTGTGTCATTACATCTTTTGCTTCTTTATGACAATTGTGTCAGGACGAGCCATATTTCAAAGCTTTGTCGCAATAACACAAAGATCTGGTTCCACTGTATGACCACATTTACATCTCAGCCACATGAGCCTCCACACTTAACACTTGCTCACAAGACAGAAAAGTAGAAGCGCCGTGGAGTATTTTATATGTTACAGTTACATGGATGAGTGCAGCACACACAGCATGCCCTGGGCCTGTTTCCACTGTGCAAACACTCGCTTCAGTGGACAAGGACAAGCCGCAACCTTCTCTTACATGAAAGCAGCGGGCAGCATATAAGTCTGATCTGACACAGCTGCTTGACTCTTAATGGTGCATTTCACGTCATGACAGCCCTTCTCACAATGTTATGACCACAAATTGTTCATGCTATGTGAGACCATCAGATGGATGCACACATATCTGGAATCCCCACTTTGACCTCTCTAGTGATAAGCTATATGTGTCTGTGATAAGTACAGAAATGTGTGAAAAGCTTATTGGTGTATTTGCCCTGCATCAAATCTCTAGCAGCTGTGTGGGAATCCTGGGCCCTAGTCTTTGATGTGGATAGCAGGTAGCATGATTTAATGTTGATGATGGACCAAGGTTTTCTACAGACTGTCATGGTCCCTGTAGGGCAAATCCTATCATTTTACCATCACCACCACCATGAGGTTGACATTGGTGGTATTGAGTGAATTGTCTGGAAAAACATTTGATGGACTGTCTTGAAATTTGATAATCATTTGGTGATCTCTGACTTTTTGTCTGTGACCAGATGTTAAACTAAGATCGAGACATTGAAGGTATAAAACATTACCGTGATGTCACTCATTGGTTTGTCCCATTATGAAGCCTTGAGCCAGGTGCTTTTGCCCTCACCATCTCTCAAAGCCGCACGACAAGGGAAAGGTGGATCTTACTTTGAAACTGAGAACACCGCTTGTGATTGAAGTTAGTCGTTAGCTAATGGACATACCATATACTTTCTGACTCTAATAAGGACCGTAATTTACAAAATGAATGTCATGTTTTATTCAGTATGACTTGAAAGTAGTGATTGAGGCCATAAACTCAGTAGGAAAATGTCTACTGAGGTCACAGAGCGAGGGAGCTGAGGGCCATTTTCCCAAAGACTCCTATAGAACCACAAGTCTTTTTGCAACCAGAGGAGTCGCTCCCCTGCTGGGCATTAAAACAACTTCAGGTTTAAGGCATAAAACATAAAATTACATTGGCTTCACTGTTCAGACCTAGTAGCTACGTCCATCTTTTATACTGTCTATGGGTGGAGAGCATGTAAATATTATCCTGACCAATGTCCATCCATCCATCCATCATCCATTTTATGGACAGGATTAGAAATGAGTATATCAGAGAGACAGCTCAGGTCGAGTCTTTTGGAGACAAAGTTAGAGAGGCAAGGCTGAGATGGTTTGGCCATGTGCAGAGGAGGGATAGTGGATATATTGGACAAAGCATGTTGAAAATGGAGCTGCCAGGCAGGAGGAAAAGAGCAAGAGCACAGAGAAGGTTCATGGATGTAGTGAAGTAGGACATGCAGAGGGTTGGTGTGACAGAGGAGGATGCTAAGGATAGGGTGAAATAGAGGTAGATGATCCACTGTAGCGACCCCTAAAGGGAGCAGTCGAAAGAAGAAGAAGGGGGCTGGAGCCTATCCTAGCTGTCATGGGGTGAAAGGTGGGGTACACCCTGGGCAGGTCCCCAGTCTGTAGTTTTCTATGGGCTGCACCAAAAGCAATGTCATTATGAAAATAGTTGCAGGGTTTTAAAATTCCTTGCGTTGTTGAAGGTGCCTGTGAAAAAAAAAATTAAAAATTAAAAATGGAAGTCCAGTTGGAGTAACAAATTTAAAAGCTCAGCAGATACCTTATGTTGTTTTGCAAGGGCCCACTAGACTGGCTCCATTCAAATGAATGCAATTACATAAAGTGTGAAGGTTTGTCTGCATGAGGACTGTCAGAAAGTCTGATTTTCATCACACATTTATCAAGGTAAAAACAATAATCATAATAATGATATTATCACAATATATATCTCCTCTGACATGACTCTGAGTAGCTTCACACTGCGGTGCTAGCAGCTAGCCTGCTAGTTTGCTACTCTGAGCCTGTAAACCTGCAATTTCTCTTTAACCCTGTAGGCTTCCTTGTTCACATGGATCCACATGGAGCAGAGAAACTGAGCAACAGCAACTCAGCGACAATGTAGCTGGTTGTTTTGAAGCTAGTGTGCGCGTAGCTGTGGCCTTGTTTAGTTCTGTGAAGCTGGTTTAAAGTATGACTCTGCTCTCAAAGAAACAAGTTGTTAAGCTCAAACTGCTAAAACATCTTAGCTTTCTACTCTTGCTACTCAGCTTGCTACTTAAAAGTCTTCTCATTGTATTGTTTTTTTTTTTTTTATTATTACTAATCAGTAAATTGATTAAGTTATTCAGGATAGCATGGTTGCAGTAACTAAATTAAATGTATGTGCTCAAAGAATTGAGCTGCATTGCAATTAACAGGATAATTTTAGCTAACTTAACCTTAGCCCGGATTTGGTTAACCACATTGTAGATCTTATCACAGACATGTTTAATGGCTGTGCTTATATAAAGAAGTTTGCTTTTGTGTCAGTTGTTTTGGCATAGATCAAAAATTACAGTAAGTAAGTTAATAGATATTTTAACTTAGAGCTAATATTAGCCAGACAAAGCAGAGAAACTGACTGTCCTAAATTCTCCAATTCCTAAAGGACGGATAAGAACATGCAGCCTCCGATGGGGATTGAGGCACTGCAATCTACTCTATATTGATTTGTTTTTGCCAATTGGTTTGTTAATGATGTTAGTTTTATTTACATGCATGCTTAACTCAAGTGCAGAGTGTTATCAGCAGCCTCTTAATTAAATCAAATGCACGGTAGCCACGTGGTGCACTCTTGTCTAACTCTCCCCCTGGCAGACAGCAAAGGGCAAACTGTCACCCTGGGCAAGGAAATCAGGTGTATTAACAAGTCAATGAGAAATTCATGTGTGTATAATTTCACAGTGAGCACATCTGACCTTTGTTAATGATGCCACTCAACGCTGCAGGTGGTGTTTTTCAAATGAAGTCCCAGGGGAGCGGCGTGCATGGCTGCCGAACTGAAGCGGCTCATTGCTCCTGACTGGTAGGAAAGGGAGGAGGAACATGCACTCAATCAAAGGACAAAAAGTGAAAATATAGGGAAAGCATGGTCCAAATCATTTTACATCAAAACTCAGCGGGTGTTCCCTTTGATTTTTTGTCTTTTTTTTTTTTTGGTTAAGTCACTTTTTCTGTTTGCTCCATCAAAATGGATACCATGTCACAGAATTCCTGCGTGGCATGAAAACATGTTTTCATTTGAGAGCGCTCATCTGTGCATACATTTTTTTTTCCCTCCCAACAGTCAGTAAAGAGAGCTGAAGAGGGGGAGGGGTGTGACTATACTTACCCTTTCATAGACTGGCTTTCTTCTCTACCAGCTAGTGCGGAAACAGAGAAAGAGAGTGCCAGGCTTTTACATTCACAGTTAAAATCACTCATGTGCTTCCACTGTGATGGATCACTCTTGAGATTTTTTTTTTTCGCCCGTCTGAAAATTACCCTTATATTGTATCTACTCCACGTGGAGTACTGTTGGTTTTTCAGGTATAGCTCTCTTTTTTTTGGGGGGGGGGGGGGTTGGAAAGTCCTTGAAAAAACAATTTATCCTCTGCCGTTCACATCCACCTTCCTACCTGCTCGCTCTTACGGCTATTTTCAACCATCTCCTCCTCTCATCTCCCGGAGTCCTGTTACTCCATCTTAATTTTCTGCTCCTTTCATCACCTGCTGACTCACCCTCTCCACCCTACAATCCTTCCCTCCCCACCTTCTGTACCTCCTATATTACTCTTTTTCTCTTTCGCTGCATCACACACTTATCACATCCAGTATCATAAGAATCAAATGTGAAGGCCGGCCACATTCTTGCTGCTTAAATCTCCCCATAATGGAGCCCAAGGGTATCTGAAATTGAGTGTGAAGACTGCATCAAGGTCATTTACTCCACCCTATAGCATAGTGATGGATGTCTTGTCTGATTGCTCGATTTGGCTGCCCTACTTGACGAAGGGGGGCATATCCCATTGCACTTTTGGAGCGAGTGTTGCTTTTGCACGGATGGCCAGAAAAGTCGCTCCTAGCAGGAGAGAAAAGAATAAAAAAGAAGAAGGAAGGAGCGAGATGGAGGAGGTGTAATAGGAGGGTGTAGATACTGTATAACATCCACTGGATACTGAGGAGAGAGACATTCAGTGTCCAGATTCTTGAGTAAACATTTAAACGGATTAAAATAAAACATATTGATTGCTGAATGGATGGCGCACCATCTGTCAATACACTAATCTGCCAAATTGACTGCACCTCTCAGAGCACTGTGCACCTCCAAACAGCTGGATTCAGTCATAGAAAACCATAAACACCAGCCGTAGTCAGCTGAAACCTTTCCCAAGTGCCTTTGATTTATAATCCCCTGGATCATGTGTGTGCACACTTGTGGGAATTACTATAGACCACGGTTGGACATGTAGGGCTCAGCCCGTGTGGTTATATTGTAAGGGTAAAAATGCTCATACACTCAGATAAGCATGGTCAGAAAGTGGACTAAATCGTGTCGTTGCAATTTTTCTTGGTCCATCCACTTTCTTAAAAGCTGCGCAGCAAAGTTGGAAGTGGTGACCCATGAAGACCTTTTTATCCAATCAGTCATTTGTCACCTCTCTTTTTGCATGGCAATTGTGAAGATTTTCTCATTTGATCTATTTTATTTGGCTCTTAATTGTGAGTACATGGTGGCACATTTCAGGTTCAAAGTATGTTTTTTGTTTGTTTGTTTGTTTGTTTTATGAGCACAAAAACAATTAGTGAGGTAGCATGGTGGTGCAATGATTGGTCCTGTTGCCTCACAGCAAGAAGGTTCCTGGTTCAAATCTGCTGGCCAGGTAGGACCTTTCTGTGCGGAGTCTGCATGCTCTCCCAAAGACATGCTTGTTAGATTAACTGGTGATTCTGAATTGGCTGTAGAGTTGAATGTGAACATCAGTGATTGGCTGTATCTCTGTGTCAGCCCTGTGATACACTGATGACCTGTCCAGGGTGCTCCCCTCTTTTTGATACATTTGTTCACTAGCTACTATGCTGATTCAGGTGAATAATACAAAAAAAAATACCAATCAATAAATCAGGACATATTATTATTGGTTAAGATTAGACTCCCCAGAGGAAATTTACAAGCTACTCATGAGTACATAAAGTAATTAAAATTGTCCCCAAAGGCAGCTGCAGCATTAATGCTCATCCTTCCATCATATGCAAGGACTGGGGTCCCCAAGGACCCTGAGTAAACTACTGTAAGAAGCAACCATCATGGCAAACACACAGCAAACATGAGTATATGTAATCAATGTCATCTGTAAAATAAATACATAAGTAATATAGAATAGTAATATTTAATATATACTTTTATTTTCCCACAGGACCCCACATTGCTGTTTTTTTTAAATAAAGTCCATCTAAAACAATATTTTTCTTTCCATATAAATTGAAACCAAAAGGTTGGAAGGCCAGAATAGCATGTGACATATGATTAAAAAACAATAGGTAAGAGAAGGTTAAAGTCATATAATGTGTTGTTAATAGTAGCCTAATAATATAATAGACATTATCCTTATACGATGAGTTCTGTGTTACTTTTACACTTTCATAAAAGCAATGCTTTAACAAAAATAGATTCTCTTTTCAAAAACTAGCACACTTAGATGAAATTTCCCTAGTGAGGACAGCGTTTGAAACTGCTGGAACAAAACAGTCAATCAGAAAGTTTATCCAGTCTAGTTGAGATTGGCACACTTTGAGGCCAAGCAAGTAAACCAAGAGCAGAGATGTCAAGGCAAATGAATAAAAGCGAGCGAGAAAATGAGTGTAATTATTTTCCAATTGATCATTTCTTTATAAAAACAAATTCTGCACATTAAGCACAAGTCGTTTTCAGCACTTACATATCCAATGGTTTGCTTAGGATTGAGACATAAAGAGCTTCCTGTAAAATTCTGTTTCAAGAGGATGCGGCACAGCCACCAGAAGTTGTGTCCTCCAGTCTGAGGTGTTGAGCTGTCAGATTTTTAATCAACAGGCAGGTAATTGACAAGTGAGGCGTGACTGTCTTAGTCTTTATTCAGTGTTATGTTTGAGAGTTAACAAAGCGTGAGATTGGGCCGTGCCTCTACGCTGCACATTCTCAGCTTGCAGGCCTTTTGTTCTGCAGCCCATTGTGGAGCCTGCCCTGGATTCATTGAAACTCTCCACTGCTGAGTGAGCTGAAGGAGCTGCTTTTTTTTTTTTTTTTTTTTTCCACCAGC
>VUQI01000346.1:4206-20219 GCA_015106735.1 Paratilapia polleni | reverse complement strand
TCCCCGGCTGCTCGGGGTCTGCTGGTGGAGAGCTAGCTGGGGCTAAGCTAACTTTGCCTGCACTACAGGCTACAGGGGCCTGGCTAGCTACAGGATTTTCAATGGTGCGGAGCCGAGTTTCCAATTCTTTGAGCCTGGCCTCCAAAGCTACAAACTGGCTACATTTATTACAAGTATCATTATTAATAAAGGAGGCCGAGGAATAGCTAAACATTTGACACACAGAGCAGGAAAGAGGTGAAACAGGAGAAGCCATGCTGACAGTGATTCGGCTACGAGCTAAGCTAAAAGCTACGCTAAGCTAGCGAATCCCTAAAGACACAATGAGTGAATGATATGAATATAAATTTGCAGGTGATTCAGCAGAAAGTGTGCTATTAATAAAGCATGTGTAGATTACACTCTGAAAATAAGTCACTATGTGAAAGTTAGTAGTTAGTTAATCAAGCAACACAAGTTAAGCAACACTGCAAGCACCACTGTGCGATGCAACAGGAACAGGAAGCGATACGATATCACAGAGAGCCAACACCAAGTGAGAGTGCCACCACAGGAGAACAGCACAGGAGACACATGATGCAAAGATATAAATATATGCAAAGATTTATAAATGCAAAGATTATGTATTTTTTTGGCAAATCCTGAAAAGAGTGCAACATGCAAACATGACTGAGGTGAAAAAGAACCTAAAGATAACAGCATACAACATGTAGAAATCTGGTTAAAATCTATGCTTGTGTGTCCACAAAGAGAAAAACACTAAATATGGATAGTGTTAATGTAAGGATACCGCAAAGGAATCCACTGCTCTCCAACAAACATTGTGGCACATTTCAAGATTGCAAAAGACCACCTGGATTCAGTAACATCCAGGTCCATACGTGCACAGTGCTGTTTGAAGGAACTCTAAACCAACACCAAAAGCTCACCCCAACTGTGACTGGTGCATGGTGGAGGGATCATTGTGGTTTAAGGCTGCTTCGCCACCTCAGACTCTGAACACTTTGCAACCTTTCAGGGAACAATAATTTCAAAATAGCATCAAGAAATTTTAATAGCATCAAGGGGCTGTGTGATGCAACAATAAAATGACCCAAAGTACGAAAGTTAATAAATAACTGAATTGTTGAAAAAGAAGAAAAATCTAATTTGAGAATAGTTAAGTCAGAGTCACCTAATTAAGATGTTGTGGCTTGACCCAAAGAGGGCTGTTCAATTAAAATGTCCCAGAAATATAAGTGAACTGAAACAATTTTGCAGGGAGGAATGGCCCCAAATAAGGAGAAAGAGGAAACATCTGATGGAGGTTGTTGCTGCTAAAGACAGCTCTGGGTGTTATTAGTTTAGTCAGATTGTGTGACTTAGATAAAGATTAGGGCACATTTTATGATTAATAAAAGCAGAAACCTTTTCTTGCAATCCTATTAGAATGATCTTTTTTTTATATATGTTATTCAACAATTGAAGATGGGATTATCAGTTACAAACATTTACAGTCTTTATTACTGCATTTCACAGCTTTTGTCTGGTTTGGCTTTTATTTATTTTTTTAGATCTTTGTCATCCTTAAATTACCTTTGGTATAATTTGTAATACATATGATATTAGACCTGTTACATTAGGATGCACAGTTTGACCTTTTTTATATGTATAATAAATACTTTGCCAACTGATGTATGGCAGTTTTATATAAATTATAATAATTCTGAAGTGTTTTTATAATTATTTTTGGGATATAGCAGAAGTGTTTATCTGAATTCAATGGGACACGCTTTGTTATCAGTGCCTTTGTTGCATTACTTCACTCTATTGACATAACCTCATTATTGCCCAAAGGCCATTATAATTCCATGTCAGCCAGCAGTATGGATAATCATGTGCAGATTTACATTTTCATTACTCTGTAAGCTGTCAAGGGCTCCTTGTGCGAATCTCTATTTATAAACAAATGAGAGTAAGCTGATCCTGCATACATGGAGGCATTAGTTAGTATCATTATGAATACAGAGTATACAGACAAATCACTGACCCCGCTACTGATGCCGTTTGGTAAGTAAGAATTCTTGGCCAAATGATTAATGAATACATATTTCCATTGTGAACTCTACCGAGTGCTCGCTAGACTACAAATATGGCACTAAATGCTTTCATCAATTAATTCGATTTTACATATCCAAATTAAATTCCCATTTAAAGGTAGCAGTTTATCCCCAGAGTATCCTTGCCACTGAATAGATGGGGGTCACTCTGCCTTAAAGAGCTGGTCATACTGAAATAGATTCATTAGTCTGGGCTAGACTAGAGGTGGTGAAATTGGGAATTAAATGGAGTGCTCACAAAAGATGGTTTAACCTCTTGAGAACATGAAAGTGTAAGTGCAATATGTCATTTTAATTTTGATGAGTTTGTGAGGAAGTTTAAATTAGTTGTAGATTGTGGTCATGGAGAAAAGGTCAGAGGGTCAACAAAACATCATGAGATATACTCTGGAGACCATGAATATTCAATTATTTAATGCTAATTTTCTGCAAGTCTGGTCATTTCTTTTTAAAATACAGAGAGCTGGTTAAGGAGAACTCATTTAGAAAATTCCAATTACAAATATTTAATTCTGTAATGTGTCATCTGAATACAAAAACATATTTTGAAACAGCTAAAAATTTAGACTCACCCAATTTTCACTTGGAAAAATTCATTCATATCCCTTTAATTTACAGGCAGCACTTAGGAGCACATTACAAACTCAGATTGAGTTGTTTTAGAGCCATAAAATATTCCATTATTTGCCCACAGCTTTTGGATTTCTTTTGGAGCCCCTTTCACGCACCCTGATGTCTAAATAGAACTTTGTTTCTAAAAAACAAACCAAAAAGCACCCGTACAGCGAACAATATTGTCTCTTGACTCTGAAAGCATAGCTTTGGGCTCCATAATGCCACCTCTCCCTCAGTGCATGAGCAGTAAATATGGAGGCCTGGGCTCTCAGTGTGATCAATATTTCCTTCAGCCTCAGATTCCACACTGATTAGGCACTTTGATGTGGACTGAAGTGCTGGAGAGAGAGGCCATCCTGGGGGAGAAAATGCAAGGAAAAGAGGCTTCATTATTTCAGACAGCTGTCAGTGGGTCATATTCAATTAGCTCTAATACGTTTGTCAGTTTGGGAAACAAAGCAGCAGCATGGAAGAAGGGGTAGGTAGACACACACAGAGAGAAATAAATAAATAAAAGCTCTTGTAATTTTGGGATCCTCTCCCAGTAACACCAAATCAGAGCAGGATGCACAGCAGGCGACCTGAGAAACATCAGAGCCGGGGTACATTGTGAAACCAAAAAAGAGAGGTGCAATCAGCTGAAGGACAGCAAATATCTCTGACACAAACAGACCATTTCAGCAGCACTGAAACACATTTTTGTGGCTATGTTTGAGGCATAACTCCCCTGTTTTTTCCAGAAAAGTTTTTAAAGAATATTTTGGTGTGCTGATGTGTAAAATTTCTATTTAGTTTATGACACATTTATCCCCAACATCAGTGGAAGAGCACTGGCCTCTTTTTGAGAGTTAATTTCACTGGATTGGATCATTTAATAATAAATAGTTCTGTGCAAAGTGAAAGCGGATGTAATGTTTGCTAATTAACTCTGTGATTAACGGCTATTCAAGAAAGCTAATTTAGTTTGATTATTATTGAGTTTTTAAATAGGGTTCATGTTATTTCAACAGGGTCGGGAATTTATTGAAAAGCAACTAAACCTGGAGCAATCGAGCTATTGAAATGACATTAGCTTAATTAGACCCTTTTCTTATTTGAATTGGCTTGTCACTGTTTCCTGACACTTTATGTACTCTGCCAACAGCTGTTTCAGCCTCAGCATGTGTAAACAAACACCTTTTTCTTCTGCTTTCTTAACTGCTCCTCAGAGACTTGTGTTAAATTAAATATGTGACTGCTGTCAAAAGGAACTCGCACACTTCAAGAAGAAACAGTGTGAAAAAAGTGTGACAGGGACCTAAGCAGTGAAAATGGTTAATGAAGAGAAGACAGGGAGAAAATAATCAAGAAATGTGTTAAAAACACAACTATGTGCAGTATTTCTACTGTAATTAATAAATGCTTGTTTCTAATGCACATCACAAGAGCCTATTAGAGCTTTTGAGGCGGTGTGTGCTGAAGCAGCCATTATTCCTTGGACCTCGCGGAGCAATTAGCTCCCCAGAATTTAGTTACTAACTCTTCGGTGTACTTGTGAAGTATAAAAACACAGCATCGGTGCACTTTATCTTCTCTAGTGCTGTTGCAGAAGTCAATGACGAGACAGATAAGATAAAAACAGTGTGAGAAGTGCACTTAAAAAACTTTTGTTAACTAACAGCTTTATTTAACTTTATTGTGTTTTTGTTTGAAACTACAGCAAGAGGAGCAACATTTAGACCACAGCTGTAGGATAAAATATTCAGCCCTGGTATAATATTTAGCAGAAAAAGAAACTAAAATTAGGTAAAATGAGAAATGAATGTGTAAAGAATATCCACAAAAATTAGTATAATGTATGTTACAAAATGTTAAGCTTTCCATATAAAACAAAACTTCTAATTAACACTGCTAAATAGATTTTACTCTGAGGGCTAGAAGACATGAGATATCCTTTTCTATCACAAACAAGCTATAAGATTCTTTTTCCTTTTTCCACATGACAATACTTACACAATTAACTCACATTTAAAGGCATCAGTTCTGTGAAACTGCCTCAGACTTTTTTCAGCCTTAGTATTAACTCCATAAACAGTATAAAAGATGGATGTGACATCACCCACTGTTAGTTAGCATTTTTGCTGTCGCCTTCTTGGTGTTTTCTAATTGGACGTGATGAGCAAAAGGTGGATCTGACTGTGGGGACACCAAATGCTTATTGGCTGGCAACTTGTCAATCAAAAGTGAGCATACCCTGGATAATCCTCCTTTCTAATTCTAATAATGACCATAATTTACAAAATGAACTTCAAGTTCTCTATCTCTTCACCCTACATATTTCATATGTACAGGGACTGATCCCACAGCACAGCTGATGTGGATACTCTTTAAGACACACCACCTGTGGTGGCCACACACTAATTGCCACTGTGGCTATATAAGCACTATGCGGGCGTGGCTTCTTCGGTTGACCTTGATTGGAATGCGTTTCTGAACAGCCTGGAGCTGGAGAGATAGTCTCTCCACTCAGAGAACCTGGGTTACAAAATAACCAACCATTTTATTCAATATTACCTGAAACTAGTGACTGAGCCCCTAAAGTCATCAGCAAAGTGTTTACAGAGGTCACAGAGAAAGAAAGCAGCAGGCCGTTTTCCCATAGACTTCTATACAACTGTGAGCCTTTTTGGAGCTAGAGGAGTTGCTTCCTGCTGGTCATTAGAAAGAATGCCGGTTGAAGGCACTCCCACTTTGCCTTCAGACTCACTCATTCTGTGGGTTTGATTCGCTTTTGGATCCAGCCTCAAGGCGCCATTAGAAGAACTGCACAATCCTGGCAGATCACCTGGTCTTAATATCAACAGACATCAGCTGATCACGTCTTATGCATCCAATTGGCAAACTTCAAATACAGCATGCAATTTAAGCTGCTTTAGCATGCCTACAGTTGCTGCGCATCTACAAACTACTTTGCAACCCACCTCCAATCCAACATCTTCTTTCATGCTGTATCTGGCATCACTGACTGCTTTTATTGATGCCTGCTTGGTTCTGTATAGGTGGTATCTACATGGTGGTCCCAGAACAGAGCAGTAACACTAAATCTAAATTATTTCTTTTGACTAAAGTGGTCCTGACTGAAACATAACACCATCATTTCAAGACAAACAGCATGATTCATCACAGCCAATTCCCCAGAACGACCAGTGCTTACATTCAAATGACAGTCTCTTTTAATGGACCAGCGATTTTGAGTGTTTAATCCAGATAACTACCATCTGCTTACACCTTCTGTTAGTGTCAGTCACTTCCTAAAACATGCAGTCACAGTAGTTTTTGTAATCTTTTGCAGAATTCTCTAAACTTTTGAGATGAAATGTTCAGGTGAACCCATCCTAAAATTGTTTCAAAACACAGATCTACATTTAAAACTTGTGTTAATCACGATTTCTTTCATAAAACAATCTTACAAACTGGGACTAATTTTCTCACCAGACTGATCAGCAACAAAAAGCAGTGACAGGTGACGTGAATAACTTTGATTATCTGAATACAGCAGCCCCTGTCAAGCAATGGAGTTGCAAGTGTAAGTTTGTTAGTTTGTTTTAAACATCATGCATGTAAATCAGGGGAGGGACTATGGGAAGAAGGTGAGCCGGTGGAGGTAGTTTGATGTTCTGGCAAACATTCATGTTGGGAAACATTGAATCCTAGCGTTCCCATGGATGTTACTTTGACACTTACCGCTTTCCTAAACATTGATGCAGACCACGTACACTCCTTCACAAAAATGATTTTCCCAAAAGGCCAGCCTATTCTAATTCCTATGGGGTCAAATTCTGCTGCTGTCATAGCCACTGACATCAAATGCACAAGGTTGTCCTTTGCATGATACACCGGGTTATAATGAAATATATAGTGAAATGGGTCTCTTACTTCCATTTCATCACATATGGACAATTGAAAAAGTAGAAGCCCTTTAATTTTTTAATATGCCGGTTTATTGTTGGGGGCACATTTTAATTCAGACCAGTCTTTCCTCCCTGATCCTAAACACAATGTTTTTGGTACCTAAACCAAGCCACTGAGTGAAAACAAATCAAAACGAAGCGCAAAATACTGCAGTCTCCTAGCCGACAAACTTATTCCACCACCACCGCTCATCCTTCTAATGAGGACTTTTCAGCTCTTTAAAAGAACACAGTGAACTACCGCCAAAACAGCAGTGTGTCAAGGACTACTTGTGTGATTCTCTTAGATGCCAGCAACATTGGAACAGCAGTGTCTGAAGATGCATTGTGTTGGCAGAGATCTCTTTCAGCAAAATAATGTGTTCCACCAGACTCCAAAAACTGTCCATGAACAGTTTGAGGAACATGGCAAAGAGTTCAAAGTGTTGACTTGGTTTCCATATTTCAAAGATCTCAATCACCCCGTTTTGTGGAAGCACTCACTTCGTGACTTCCTGGACATAAAGGCTGTATTTCTAACTCCTTCGTGCCTGATATCACAGAACACCTTCAGAGGTCTGTGGAATGCATGTCTCAAAGGGTCAGACCTACACAAACCTGCACAATCAAAACATCGTTATAGCCATAATCACTAAATTCACTGCCTGACATTCTCTTTTGAAAGCATCACTGCTTTGAAGGTTACGTCTTATTTGTATACTAACGAGCATGCTGACTTTCTAGCTCTGATTATCCAGTGAGAGAGAACGTGATTTGGATATGTAGGAATGGTGAGTTTATTATGTGGCTAAAAGTCAGTACAGCTCCCATAATTATGCCAAACTTTTTCATTGTATTTCCTGAATTTCCTAAGATTACAACTTCTCAGCAGCATGTGGTAGCAAAAAGTGTTAGCTTCCACATCAAAACATGTGTGCCAAAGTACTCCAAAAATGTAAACACAGTGGTGTCAGATCAAGAAATGTTTATATAAGTCCAACAGTGACTGGTGCAGACTGAGGATCCACTAAAAAAAAATTAAATGTTGTTTTTATTCAGCCCGACATTTTAACTCATCACTCTCTGAAGCCTGATTTGTATACATGCATGGGAAAATAAAAGCAAGTCAGTTTGAATAAAACTGTAGTAGTGATTTTTTGTACATCTAAGTTAAATATCTCCTCTCGTTTCTCATATTTTTGTTCTCATTTATTAACTTGAATAAAGTGGCTCACTGGGTACAATGACAGTTCAGGTACAAAAAGTAAAGAGCTCAGAGGACAAATTTTGAATCTGTTGTAATTTTTTTCAAAGTTGCCTCTGAGTGTCTCCCATCTGTTTTAACCAGTTGCTCTGCCGGCCTTCTCAGCATGATTGGTATTCACCGGAGGTGTAGTCGGTAGCTTTTATTTCGAGTGAGTTCTGCTCTGCACCCCTGATTCAAATGACTTTCAATCTCTTTGTTCTGGGCAGCGGTCCAGGCCAGAGGGCCGGAGAGTGATGCATTGAGGTGGTTTATTAATGCGATATGCTGCACAACCAGCACAGACGACATTCATATTTCTGCCCTGCCACCCCTGTGCTGATCTGCCAGGAGTACAAGATCACCCCAAGGTACCACTTCTGTCAAACCATCCTAGTTCCTCCATAAAAGCCACCTAATTATCTACTGAAATCCCATACATCACAGCAAGTCTAGGTGCCTTACCATATTTCTCAGTAACTGCAAAGGAATTGAATGGCAGTGGTTTTGGTCTGCCAAACATCAGGATAACAACACGAAGCATTAGAGTGCTTCATATGTTTGAATGGCAGGAGGTTGTACGTGTTTGAAATTCAGCCCGCTTTTTCTAATAAGGCAGATTAGAAAATTCTGCTTTCTGCAGCCGAATAGGATGTCAAACAATCCACTGCTTATCAAGTCAATTTATAGAACGAAAACAAGAAGCAGAATTCTCATTCTGCACTGGGGAAAATGTAATAAATGCAGACCCACTGTACACTGTTTAAGCCCCAAATATTGCGGTTGAAAATAATCTAGCAGATAGCATATTAGTTTTAAAAGCAGGTCTTTATCAGAGATAAGATAGTTGTTTAGAAAGCCCAAACAACGAGCACTGGTGCTTTTTTATCAGTGTTCATGATCACAAACCACAGGCCTCAGAATCTGTATAGGACATGACATCCTCTGTCCTCCTGATTCAGGTAATGAAAAAGTAAAAAAAAAAAAAAAAGCCTTTCAACAGGGACAAAGAGAAGTCACAGGAGGGAGGAGGGATCCCACTTCCAAAACAGACATATATGCACTAGATAAAGCTGTATGTATATTATGGGATACAAATAACAACCGTAAAATTACACAGTAAGAAACAGAATGACAAGAAATAAATAAATAAATTAGGATCAGAGAAGATGTCAAGTAGCTTCCAGGAGGGACAAATACCTTTGTCAGCTCACGCCTTTGGTTATTCTGAAGAATCAAAACAGACCTGCAAACTGAGCTCGTATCGGTTGTATAATTATCTGTGCCATTACAGCAGCACATACTGTACATCCAAATAGCTGTCATTTTAATGAATTTGTGTAGGAAGTAGGAGTTGGTTTTGATATCCTGATTGCTTTACTAAATGTGTGTCTTATTATTTTAATATCATATGGTAATTCTCAAACAGACAAAAGGGACAGGAAATAAGATATATGGAAATGCAATTAAAGCAAATAGGAATTTCTTTTATGAAAAATGTGGGTTTAATATATGAATCTTAACTATTATTGTATTTATTGTGATGTCCTGTTAAAGTGATTTACGTTCTCTTATAAATTTCAGGGTTACTTGTATGAGAAGAACTTTCTTCATGTGTTTGCGACTGTAGATTGTAGTATGTGTGTATGAATGTATGAAGGACCCCAGGAAGAATAGCCAAGGCTAAGGATGGAAATAATGTGATTCTAATAGAAGAAATAAGGAGAGATCAGAAAATTGTCCATAGGTCATTTGGAAAGCCCGTTTCATGTTTAGGTGGGCAGACTTGTTGCAAAGATTGCACTCAATGCCCCCCTTCACAGACTGCTTAAATTTGAGAGCTCAAACTTATCAGTATTTTACAAAACAGCTTTTGCAATAGAACTTTTTTTTTTAACTCTATCTTGATTATTGCAAGGCCCCTCGGATTTATCTTCCTGACCCTGGTTTGGGAATCCTTCCTGTAAAATGTCAGCCCAATCTTATCCCCCCAACTCATCACATACTGATGCTTGATTAGGACCTCTAACAAATCATAACCAAACAGTGAGTGAAAATAATAGTAGAGTGTAACAATGGAACTTTAGACAAAAAATAACGCAAATTAAAAGTGGAGAAAAATGTGCTGATTTTATCCATCTTTCAAAGAAGGTTGCATAACACATCAGAGTTTGACACTATGTGAATGAGGTTAAAAACCCTGAGCAACACAGTTAAATTGTAGTGGTTGTGTTTCTCTGTAAATAGAATCAAAGCATTTTGTCATCAGATTGCAAAAACACGAACATCTTCTCTCCGAGGGATTCAACAGTCAGATCAGTCTGCGGATTTTTGGCCATCCAACATGAGGAGACACGAGGAGGTGGTTAACAGCAGCAGCGAAGGCCATTAGTGAGCTGTAGATGTTCAATTAGCAGCAAAATTTACACAGGTGGTGTTGATCATGGTGTCCAAGGTGGAACAAGGTCCAGGGCATCTGTCGACTCCAGCAGCTCATGCCAGGGAAGCTGCGTGAGGACATCTGTTCATCATCGAATTCCAAATGAACAATATCTCCTTCCTGCTTAACGCGAACGGGAAGCACTCAGGACCCAACGCTGCCTCTAATCACTGTGACTGAATATTTCATTATCTGCCATGTTTCTCTTTTCTGGCTTCCCTTCTTCGGTCCCAAATTCACACACAGCAATGATCACCCGAATGAAAGCACCAGGCAGTGCAACCCCACAGATAGAACTGGGCTAGAGTACAGTATGTAGCTGCGAGTGTGATCCTCAGCGGGGGAAACCTAGATACACCAGTGATAACCTGTATATCAAGCTCTCAATCTGCCACCCGCTGAAGGGGGAAAATAAATAGCCTTCATCTTGGTGAAAGTGTGCTCTCTTCGTCTGCAAAGTGGTAAATCTTGCCCATTGTGAAAGTGGGACATGCTGAAGCGTGGAGGGAAAAGAGACGACGGACAAGGGCACTGGAGCAGAACCACAAAGGAGTGGGGTAGGGGTACGGGGGTATCCGTCATTACATTTCACTTAGACAATCTGCATTATTCAGATTCCCCCCTGGGCCATCCCGCCTGGACGACCTTCCCCTTGCGATGCCGCAGTGAGATTACATGTTGACAAAGCAATCAATGGAAACGAGCCCAAGTCCGCAAATGTCATTTTTGTCCTCATCTCTCCGAGTTGGTGGTTTTCTCATTGTGCCCTCATCCTGAAAGGAACCGGTCATCCAGACCAATTCAGAAGTGTCCCATAATTATAGACTTGTCAGTACTGATTTTCATCAACAACAGTGCATGTGATGATCCGGCAGGAATGTTAATGAGTCCTAAATTGGAGTTAATCATCCTCACGATTTCCCCATGGCCCTCTGTGCGGCTGTCAGACATACACTCCAACGCTCTGCTTTTTGTGATGGGGGCCAGTGGACGATAAGATGGCACAACTTTCCCATTCTGTTCGAGCCCAGGGTTTCATAAAAGAAAGTGCTTCTCCTGCAAAATCTTTTATTTTTTTCGTCAAAGTTTATGTCCACTCGCTTCAATACTCTTGACTCACTATACAATCCCTTCACTTAATTAGGAGAGCTTTTTCTTCTACAGACAGGCCTCCCAGAGGGTCACGGATTCAAAGAAATTCTTCAGCTAATGGGAGTTGCTGAGCACTTTGTTCATTTTAATGTGCCTCGGCTGGGTAATCTTTTGACACTGTGTGAAGGAGGTTCTCTAACAGAAAGGTCTGAGAATGTGAAAAGTCCACGGCACAGTGTGGCAATGTAACCGAAACAGTCAACCTTAAAAGTCACTTCTTTCTCCAGGACGATATGTTACTGAAATTAATTATGTCTCACTGGGCGTGTGTGTGTGTGTGTGTGTGTGTGTGTTTGTGTTTGGTGTTTTTCATGCTGGTGAAAGGATCTCAGTTTTAAATGTCATGTGATTATTGCATTGGAGATGTACAATATGAGAAGGCCTCAGGAGATGATGTAGAGGTGAGTTGGAGTTTAGATTAGGAATTGCCCTGGTTGTTGTAGGCAGACGTGTTTGTACTTTTCTTCTTGTATTGTACTGATTTTTTAACCTCAGACTCAAACTCTCAGTATATGAGTTCTCCAAGATGCCTGGATCCAACTGCCTGCCAAGGGCGATAAAAAACTATGTGTAAGATTACTTCGGAGAACATGTATTGTTTTAAAGGAGACCCTATTCTGCGCACTTACAGGTCGATATATTTAGTCTTGGACACTGCTGGAGTAGCTTTGGATGATTTGGAGTTCAAAATAATCCCTATTCATTTTATACTGGGCCTTGTTCCAGCCCCTCAGCTCATCCTTTTTCTGAAAAGAGTCATTTTAGCTCCATTCCCACTCAATTTAATACAGCCTTCTTCTGAGTGGCTGCATCTTGCAAACAAAAGGTTTGAACAGCAGGCTCTTGTGTATTAGGGATATCTGTTCTTATTGCTCTTACGCGGATCAAACAAAAGAAAAAAAAAACTGAAACAGAGCATTCTCATCAAGGCATGTCATCAAATGGTTCCTGTGCTTCCCCATTACAACCTCTGTGTCCTGTGGCATTGGTACCCTGACGCAACATCCATATTGATGCTGGAAACAGGGAGATAATGGTGTCACAGAGTTTTAGAGAGTTGAGACCCAAATGCAGGGCACAAGCCGAGTAAGAAACAAAAGGTGAGCTGTTTAATTAAGGCTGATGCAAATAGTGGAATTAATAGAGTCCAAAAAGCAAAAAGAGAGCACAACAGACAATCGGGACCAAGACTTCAAAACTAGCACTGGAGCATCCAAAAACTCCATAAACACTAGACAAGAACTGGAGCTCAAATAGTTCAATAAAACTAAACTCAACATACTAGAATTCAATTCAACAATGAACACATGAACCAAAACACAGGATGGCAAAACAGAAACTTATTACAAGAAAAACAAAGTAAAAAACAGATATCAACAATATCTGCATTATTTAACAATATCACAAGAAATCAAACTCTGCAGAGTTTAAAAACAAAAAAGCAAAAACAAAACAAAAAAAAAAAAAAAAAAAAAAAAAAAAAAACCTAAAAAAAAAAAACAACAAAAAAAAAAAAAAACTAATTTACGAAGAACGAAGACAGGACGGCCACAGAATTCAACTGAAATCAAACTTTAAGTCTGAAAATGTGGTATAATTGCAGCACACGAGTCCCTTACGTATGTACGCGCTCGCCCAGCCTTCTTTGTGTCTCTTGTTAACACCATAGCAGCAGCTCCTACTACGGAAACTGTTGTTCTGTGCTTTTTGTCGTCCCCACAGTCCTCAGCCATAGAAAATCTCAGCGCATCCTGCTGTAGTTTGGTGCGTCCCATCACAAACCACAAGGTTTCTTAAAGGGCCCAAGTCTCACGTGTGGTTACTGCTATTAGTCAACTCTCTCTTTGTAGGAGAGTCTTTTACTCTCTGGGCGACACAGTGGGTATGGACAGGCACTCCACCGGGCAGACACACCACGCTGGGCTCGCTGAAGGTGTTGTGGCACAGGTGGCATCCCTTCTTTTCAGACACAAGGATGGGTTTCTTACACTCCTTCAACTGTAAGAAAAAAAAATAGAGTTGTTGCTTTTATCATTGTTATTGCCGTTAACCCTTTTTTTTGGTCACAAAACCAGAAAAGTAAAAATGCAAGTTTTTCTTTAAAACACTAAACAAGTAGAGCAGCTACTTATGTACTTAAGTAGCTTCATATTGTCATCTGTTCCTCACCCTGTCATGCAGCAGCTGAAGGTTTTCAGAGTGAGCTAGCCCCAAAGCAATCTTAGATGTGCGGCAGGCGTGCATACTGGCCCTGATGGCTCGACCCAGAAAGGGCCGCAGCAGCTGCAGCGACCAGCCTTCGGGCAGCATTCGCAGGACACGGACTGCATCAAACACCTCGCCATGCCGATTTAGAAGGTCTACCGCCGCCATCTCCAGCTCTCCGCTGTCACCCGATTTCCCAGGAGGGCTCCCGTCTAAATACACGCCCAGGAGCAGGTGAAAGAGCTGCTGTCTGTAAGCAGAATCTCGACTAGAAGAGGCCCATATACAGAAGGCCTCGGCGGAAGGGAAGTCTCTGAGCTTGTGCACCAAAATGTGCAGTGCTTTGTCATGCTCCTCTAGTTTGCCATGTAGTGTTGCACGCTCTAGCAGCAGTTCTTCACATTTCTCCACTTTAGCTAAACAGAGCACAAAAACAATAAGAAAACCTCCAAAACAATCTCCAATTGCACAATCAAAAGCTCATTAGAACTTAATGACTTCTTGCACAAAATCTTTAAAGAGATGTTAGAATGTTATTTTACAAGAAAATAGAAAGATGTATTAGAAACAGTTAAAGAGATATTTCTCTCACCTAAAAGAAACTGTACACGGTATAGATCGGACTCCCTGAGCAGGGCTTGAAGCCTCTCCCTAGCTTTGGTCAGCTGTTCCGCATCTTTTGGCGGCTGTGACAGCAAAGACAAAACCTTCTCCAGGTACAACACAGCCAGATGTGTGTGGAACTTCTCTTTCTGCATCCACAAACATGAAAACAAGTCAAATTACATAAGCCTTTCAAGTCGCACATTTGCAGGTGAAAAACATAAATACGATAAATCCTTCAACAGTTATCTACAATGACCATATTTACAATGATTCCAACTTGCAACTTGATTCAGTACTAAGGATCAGAAACTTTCTAGTATCCAGTGTTTGATGTTGGATACCCAAGGGGGGGGGCATTGTGGGTCCCACCTTCATAACAAATTCTGACAGGTCCACAAGAAAGGATCTTATTCCCAAAGTACAACAGTGGAGCATGTCAGGAACCCATGAGTCAGACTGGTTTTACTGAACAACTTTAAGTGTCAGGTTGTGTAGATGTGAGCATTTGCAGCACTTCTACACAAAAGCACTAGATGTGAAAACATTTATACATTTCAGGCTTCAAGAACTCATGCAAGCATTCATCCAACCATTTACAGAAGTACTATACTTAAGATGCAGGAGGCTCCAAATTAAGGACGTACACTGCATTTAAAGGCAACCTAATTTCGACAGCTCACTGGTTAGGATCAGAGGGGGAGGTCAGAGATAGAGCTAACCACTGAAACCACCATGTCTCATGTGAGCTACTTCGCCAAAATGCTTTCTAATTTAGAAAGTGATAAAATAGTGAGACTGTTGGAGCCCATGAGAATGCACTTGCTACACTGCAGGAAAGGTTGGTGTTTGGATCAGGTGCACCACAGCATCTCTGAGGACTGCACAGATTGCGTATTGCTTAAGGGCACTTCAACATAGTTGTTTTTTTAAGCAGCGTTTCTCAGATGTCTATTCCACTAGCATTTGATAACTCACATGCTCCTGTTTTAATCAATCCAGCTGCCTACAAAGTGATGTAATGCACACTATATGCCCTGAAATGTGACCCAAAGCTATCTTACCAGCAGTTTTCCTGCATTCTACTACCCCGCCATATGTTGTACCTGTATTCTTCTCTCCAGCACCAGGTGTTCCAAGTAGAGCACTAGCGCCTGGCTGTGCTTTCCCAGGTAAGTGATGACCTCATCAGGATTCAATTCTGGCTGATCTTTACTGGTATGCCTCTTAGTAAAGACGCGGACACCTATCTATGAGCAAACAAAATGATTAGGTTACTACCCATCTTGTGCAAAATGTCAGAAAGCGATGCAAATAATCTGGAGAGAAGCGAAGCTTGCAGAAGACTGAAGTGACGTTGTACTGCAAAAGAATAAATACATCTCATCAACATTTATATGCTACTACATAAGGGATTCAGTAAGAAATAGGAAACGCTGTGTGAGTAGCGACAGATCACATTACTCCAAAACTTCACATGAGATTGCCCGGTATTTGTTAACCTACGGTGGGATCCTTCCGCAGGGCCCAGTCTGCATACTTCCAGACAAGGTCTAGATTGGAGGAGGTGCAGAGAAAGTCCACAATGTACTCATATAGATCGGATCTTGTAGAGTCCTGCAGTTCTCCATCCGCCACACGTATCCACAACTGTCAGAAAGACGAAGAATTAAATTGCTAAACATCATATTGGTGCAGATTCTTCTGTGATCAAACACTAGGAGAAA
>VUQI01000344.1:26359-36936 GCA_015106735.1 Paratilapia polleni | reverse complement strand
TTCTCCTCTGACCTCTGACATCAACAAGGCATTTTCGCCCAGAGAACTGCTGCTCACTGGATATTTTCTCTTTTTTGGACCATTCTCTGTAAACCCTAGAGATGGTTATGCAGGAAAATTCCAGCAGATCAGCAGTTTCTGAAATACTCAGACCAGCCCTCTGGCACCAACAACCATGCCGTGTTCAAAGTCCCTTAAATCACCTTTCTTCCCATTCTGATGCTCAGTTTGAACTTCAACAGGTCGTCTTGACCATGTCTACATGCCTAAATGCATTGAGTTGCTGCCATGTGATTGGCTGATTAGATATTCGTTTTAATGAGCAATTGAACAGGTGTACCTAATAAATATAAATAAATAAATAAAGCTGATGAGATCATTCAAAACAGAGTGTTACAGAGTGTTAGTCTTACTTGTAAATGCTGTGATTGGTGCCTCTGTAGCATTTCTTTTGTCAACACTGAAGGTAACATAGCTGTCTTGATCAGGTGCTTTTGATACTAGAAAACAAAGTATAAGGCTTATTGTCTTGGGGTATATCCATATAGTCAAACTTAGGTTTGTCTCCACAGTCTTAATTGTTTACCAGGTTCTGCTGTTTTGTCTAGAAATTTCTTAGAGTTAGAAACAGTGAAAGCCTCTCTGGTGTTTTCAGCTGGATGTGGTGTTGGTGATTCTGCAGACACAAAGTTACAAATGAGTTAGCACACATATGAACAGTATTACCATAATCAGATAAAGTCTGACAGGTTTTACCAGTTTTCATGGTTGTTTTAATGATGGTTCTGTGGCCATTAAATGCATCACTCTTTATGTCTGCATCAAGTGGGGCTGCAGAGCGACATTACAACAAAATTCAGCACTTTTATTAGGAAAACAAGTAAAAAAAAAAAAAATGCAGGACAGTTTAATTTAATAATTCATGATTTCCTACCTGTTAATACCCTTACTGGTCCCTCTGTAACACCTGCAGTGTCTGTATCATTTAAGGTGCCCTGGCTGTCATCTTGAAGAAATGGTACTGGCCCTGGAAAATTTTTAAAAGTATTGGCTTTAACTTTTTCTTTTCATATAGCCAAACTGTAGTTTGTCTCTACATCCTTTGAGGTTTACCAGGTTCTGTTGTTGTGTCCGAAAGTTTCTCAGAGTCAGAAACATTCAAACCATCTCTGGTGTTTTCGGGTGGACGTGTTGTTGGTGATGCTGCAGAAAGAAAGACAACATTTGCTAGAAGAGCTGGCACCCATGCATACATTTCTCACTCCTTGTTAGCTTTAGCTTGATGTCACTGAAATAAATGTAAAAAAAAAAGATATTTAATGTTCAACTGAATATTGAACCGGTAAACATAGCCCCTGATTTTAACAGCAACTCAGACATCCTTTTGGATATTTTTCTATTTGCAGCCACTATAACTAGTCATTAAACTAATTATAAAATCAACTCAGTCTTAAATCTGTATTTTTAAGTTAACTTAAAAAAAAAAAGTTTTTGCCAGTTTTCCTGGTGCCATTAAAGGAGTCACTGTTTTGGTCTGCATCAAGTGGGACTGTAGAGTTCAAAAAGAGGATCTTTAAAAGTTAATAATTCAAGGCACATGATTTCATACCTGTTAGTAATCTTACTGGTCCCTCTGTAACATCTTCAGTGTCTGTACCATTCAAGGTACCCTGGCTGTCATCGTGATGAAATCTTACTGGCTCTACGGTATTTAAAAAAATGTATTGGGTTGAATTTCTTCGTTTCATATATTCAAATTTAGGTTTGTTTCTACATCCTTTGAGGTTTACCAGGTTCTGCTGTTGTGTCTGAAAGTTTCTCAGAGTCAGAAACACTCAGAGCATCTCTGGTGTTTTCAGGTGGACGTGCTGTTGGTGTTGCTGCAGGAAGAAAGAGAAGATTTAACTAGAAGTGCTGATGCATACATTAGATATGTATCCAAGCAACATTTACATTTTTTTAATCAGTCTCTCATTCCCAGTTAAATTTATCTCGCTGTTCCTGAGATGACAATAACAAGCCTAAATAACATATTTTCATACTCAAAAAAAGATATTTGAGAAACAAGTCTCTTACTATCCTAAAATATTGACTGCTGAAAGAAACATGTCAATGCTGAGCTTTAAACATCAGTGTGAATTTACCGCTTTTCATAGTTGCTTTAATGACAGTTTTGCTGCCATTAAAGGGGTCACCGTTCAGGTCTGCATCACGTGGAGCTGTAAAGTGAAAAGAAGACAAAGTTCACCACTTCCATTTTGCATAACAGGCAAAAAGAGAGGATGTTTTACAATTACTAATTCAAAGCACAGGATTTCGTACCTGGTAATAATTTTACTGGTCCTTCTGTAACATCTTCAGTGCTGATATCATTCAAGGTGCGAATTAATGGTGCCGCCTCTAGAAACAGTAAACCAAGTGTTACCATTAGCAATTCTTTGTGATTTACCAGGTTGCATTTTTTGTGTCCAGAAGTTTCTCAGAGTTAAAAATGTTCATACCATCTGTGGTGTTTTCAGCTGGATGTGCTGTTGGTGAATCTGCAGAAAGAAGAGGAGAAGAAGAGATTTAACTTAAAAGCTTAAAGAAATAGAATTTATGTAGCTCAGTAAAATAGAATACAATATGACTTAATGAATATCTTAATAAGGTAAAAAACTAATCTGACACATTACAAAATAAATATGGTAAAGTAAAATAAGTATACAATTCCCATCCATTGTCTTCCGCTTATCTTATTCAGGGTCACGGGTGGGGGCTGGAGCCTATCCCAGCTGTCATAGGGCGAGAGGCGGGGTACACCCTGGACAGGTTGCCAGTCTGTCGCAGGGCTAACACAGAGAGACAGTCAACCACTGACCTCACATTCATACCTACAGCCAATTTAGAATTACCAGTTAACCTAATCTCACTAACTGCATGTCTTTGGACTGTGGGAGGAAGCTGGAGTCCCCGGAGAGAACCCATGCAAACACGGGGAGAACATGCAAACTCCACACAGAAAGGCCCAAGCCAAATGGTGGATTCGAACTCAGGACCTTCTTGCTGTGAGGCAACAGTGCTAACCACAGCGCCACTGTGCTGCCCAAGTATACATTTTAATAAAAAAAATATTAAGTATTAATATAACAAAATAAAATATTTCAAAATCATCAAAGGAAAAACAGAATTTCAAAGATGTCTAAGAGATATAATTATGCAGTCTGTAACTTTAAACTGTACTACCTGATTTTAACAGCAGCTTGTGCATCATTGTGGACATTTATTGTATTTGCAGCCACTAAAACTAATAATTAAACCGATTATATTCATACACTGGTAATGCCTTTCAATTTAACATTAGAAAAGGAAAATATTTAAAATAGACTAGTGAGAATTAAGTGCACTGGTATTTTAATATTAAATATAGTAAAACAGTTTTTACTATTATTCATGGTGGTTTTAATGACAGCTCTGCTCCTGTTAAATGCATTACTGTTTAGATCTGCATCACAGAGGTCTGTAGAGTGGAGGCACCACTGAGGTGAGAAAAAAAAGGGTGTTTTACAGTTAATAATTCAAAGAACAGGATTAAATGTTACCTGTTAATAATTTTCCTGGTCCCTCTGTAACCTCTTCGGTGTCTGTAAGAATCACAGTGCTATGGCTGTAATCCTGAAGAAATGGTGCTTGCTCTAGAAAATTTTAAAAGCATTGGGTTTAACTGATTCTTTTTATATAGTCAAACTTGGGTTTGTCTCTACAGTCTTGGTCGTTTACCTGATTCTGTTTTATTGTCCAGAAGTTTCTCTGAGTCAGAAACATTCAAAGCATGTCTGACATTTTCAGCTGGATGTGCTGTTGGTGATTCTGCAGAAAGAAAGAAAGAGAAGACGTAACTGGATGATTGGTGATTAACGTGCAAACAGCAAACAGTTCATCCAAACAAAAATCAATCAGTATGCAAAAGTCCCATCATGGATTTTTGCATACCGTTAATTAACCATTTTTTAGTGCTTGCCCAGTCATTAGTTGTTAGCAAATGTATATTTTTAGAGATCTATATGAAGTAGTTCACATTTATTAACAACCTTCTCTTAAACTGTTAGCTCATTCTCACTCAAATGGTTTGCTTACCAAGTTCCAAATATGTGTCTGAAAGTTCCTCAGAGACAGTAACATTTAGGACATTTCCAGCGTCATGAGGTCGATTTGGTGTCTGTAGCACTGTGGAATTAAAGAGGAAATCCAATACGATGAGTATAGTATGAAATAAAGATGTATCTGTACAATGATGTCATGAATGAGTACCAGTATTAACCTGTTAATAAATTTATTGGTGCCTCTGTAACATTTTCTGGATTGGTTTCAGTCACGTCGTCATGTCTGTAATCTGGGCCCAGTGATATCAGTTCTGCAGAAAACAAACATGATTAGCATAACTATAAATATTTTGTATAAATCCAGATACAGTATTATATTCAATTCAATTTTATTTATATAGCGCCAAATCACAACAACAGTCGCCTCAAGTCGCTTTATATTTTAGGGTAAAGACCCTACAATATTAGACAGAAAACCCCAACAGTCAGACAACCCCCTATGAGCAAGCACTTGGCAACAGTGGGAAGGAAAAACTCCCTTTTAACAGGAAGAAACCTCCGGCAGAACCAGGCTCAGGGAGGGGCAGCCATCTGCCGCGACCGGTTGTGGGTCAGGGGAAACAGAAGAGAGCAGAGGGAGACGCGACAAAAGACAGTGGTGTATAAACACATGGAGAGTGAAAGGAAGTGATGAAGAGGAAGTGCTCAGTGCGTCATGGGAAGCCCCCAGCAGCCTAGGCCTTAAACTATATGTGGCCTTAAAGTACAAAGTCAGCCATTAGCTAATATTAATGGGGATAAGTTATTCTTTTCCTTATTTTCAGTCTTATATATGCTGATACAATGGTGGATGTTCATCACCAAAGTTTCAAATAATGAGGTCGCTGTGAGCCAAAATGGAAATGAGCACATGAGCAACAGATCCCCTTAAAGGTTTAAGGTCTAATGGGAAAAAAAATGCCATTATATAACATTTTTTATTTGTGCCCAGAACATAAAGACAAGTGTGATGTGGCAATACTGACAGCAAACACAACATACTCTATGACATTTTCTTACCACTTTTCACTGCAGCATTAGTAACATTTCTGAAGGAGAAGCTGTTGTTGCCTAAGGCTACAGTAAGCAGGCCTTTAGGAGAAAACGAGACATTTACAAATACTAATGGCATCATTCTGCAGCATTTTGAATTATGATACAAGAAACAAATGTTTATAATGTTTACGGCTACATTTAGTTAAAGTTCAGTACTTCTCACCTGCTGATGATTTAACTGGGACCTCTGTGACATTTTCCTCATTGGTATCATTCAGGGTGTCATGGCTGTGGTTTGGATGAAAAGACACTGACTCTGGGAAATAAAAGGTATTGAGTTTGATACTTTTTCTTATATAATCAAACATTAGTCTGTCAAACAAGTCTTTCTATCAGTCACAATGATTACTAACCAGATTCCATATTTGTGTTAGTAACATTCAAAACATTTGTGGCGTCATCAGCTGGACGCGGTGTTGGTGATTCTGTGAAAAAACAAAACAAGCAGAGGCATAAATTACTATCCTTAAAGCAATTAAAAGGCACAAACCGAATACCACAAACTTATAGTTAAAATCATCAAAATTCCATCAATCCATCCATTTTCTTCTGCTTATCCAATTCAGTGTCACAGGTAGTCAGAACTCATCCACAGTATTATAAATTATTTTTATTGGCAACTTGCCTTTTTCTGCGTTGCTTCAGTGAAAGCCTCACTGGTCAGTAAAGGAGATTAATGTAAATAAGTAGAGGAAGAATAGAAATTGAAGGAATGGATTTTTTTGTTTGTTTTACTTTAAAACTCAGCTACTAATCTTAACCCTCTGAGGTCTGAGTCATCATCAGTGACCACCCTAACCCTAACTTTGATCGATCAGAATATGTAATTTTTGTTTTTGTTAAACTGTTCTCTGGGAACAAAGAAAATTATAATTTATTCAAAAAAGTCAGTTTTGCATCTCTCCAAAATGTAGGATTAGGGTTATCACCTATGATGACTGAGATCTCAGAGGGTTAATAAATAAAGAAAATGCCAGAATATCAGTAACTACACCACTACACCACCAAAAATGATAATGGGTAAGGCTTCTGAAAGACCATGAGTCTTTCAGGCCTATGAGGTGTATGTGTGTGTATGTGATCACAGCTTTTTAGAAGCTATTGTGTTATTTTTATTTTTAAATCTGGCTTTCAAGGCCTGTGAGGGACTCTCCAAGGGGTGCCTCAGCTCTCACCCCATGACAGCTGTGATAGGCTCCAGCCCGCCACCCCATGCAACCCTGAATTGGATAAGCAGTTAAGAAGATGGATAATTAGAGGACTTTCAGGCTAACGGATTCCCCTAAGACCAGCGTGTTGGGAAATAAAGTTTACAGACAATTTGACTGAAATTAACTGACTAAACAAAATGGAAACAAATCCAGACAATTAAACTGTTAAAATCAGAGTAGGAGTTATTAGTTTTGTTTCTGGGGGGGAATGGCTTTTGTATTTTTAAAACGCTGACAACGACCCTGTCATGTGCATTGCTCCTACCCTTCAGCGTGTTGGTTTTACGAATATGTCCTCTGATGGTCTTGTTTCTCACTTCACTGGAACAACAGGCAGGACAGGGTGGACCAGGTGCACCAGGAGGACCTTCATGTACACAGATAGTCCAACATGCAAAACAGACCTAATTAACAACACTGCTGCTCAATGATATAGACACTTTAAAGTTAAATGAATTATATTCATATACTGAAAAGTCAAAACGTAAATCATCTCAGGGCATTTTGCACTGTAAGGTCAAGACTGTACATGGTGGGGAAAATCTCTTAACGCTCATTTTGAATGTTGTCAGCTGAAAAGTTGCTATCAGTTATTATCACTTTCATAAATATCATTGAATTACTAAATATGAGGTGACAGGAAGACACATCAGGCTGGGCCAGACTCAGGGAGGGCACCAATCAGCTTTGACTGGTTGGGGTAAGGTGAGAGAGAAGAAAAGAGGTTAAAGAGACAATAAAAACTGAGCAGGTTGGTGGGGTCAGGAACACTGAGATCCAGATCCAGAGATAGCTGCAGAAAGCCCCAAGGAGAGGGATGACAGGGAGAATAAAGCACAAACTGTGGAAGTGAGAAGACATGCAATGGTCGTGGCATTTTGATGCCTGGAGAGTAAAAGAGAGAAGAGAAGAGGAAAGGTGCTCAGTGCATCATGGGAGGCTCCCCCTGACACAGTAGCATAAGTAAGGGATGGTCACCTGATCCAGCCCTAAATACAAGCTTTATCAAAAAGGAACGTTTTAAACTAATCTTAAAAGTAGAGATGGTGGAAACTGATATCTGAAGGCTCTGCCTCCCATTGTACTATTGGATACTCAAGGACCAGAAGTAAGCCTGCCCTCTGGTGCTGTCTAGATAATATGGCACTATGAGGTCTATAACTTGTTGGGGCGTGATTACTCAGGACTTGGTATGAGCTGAGAAGGATTTTTAATTCGATTCTAGATTTAAGAGGGAGCCAGTGAAGAGAAGTTATTATGAAAGAAGTATGACCTCTCTTTCTAGTCCCTCTCAGTGCTCTTGCTTTTAGACCAGCCTCATCCTGATAAGTTAACTACAGCAGTCAAACCTAGAAGTAACAAAAACAATTAAAGAAAAAGAGGAATGTCATAGTGTGGGCTACACTGTAAATTGTTGATATAATATTGTTTTATATAGAGCTACTTTTAATGGAAACTATTTATTAATGTAGAGCATTTTTTCTCATTTGGAGCTGAAGAAAGCTTAATCAACATTAAACCAAGCTTCTACTAAAAAATAATAGAGTATGTTTTCATGTCACGAGTTGAAGGAAGAAGAAGGAATTATATTACTCTTTTTCAGTCTTCATTAACAGTGGAGCTAAACACACCAAGTTTGTCATAGAGTAAACAGGTTCATATTAGTTCAAAAACCTAACGAACGTCAGGATGATCATGTGTTAGCTGTAGGACTGCGACTGTCAAAAAGTGATCAAAAAATCTTTTCTAAATGCGAATTGAAACTAAGCTGATCTGAGATGCCGTGCAGAGTCATTGAAATGATGCAGTGAATGAGTGAAAGATAAAAACTTTGCTCACACTGTGATTTTCTGAGTCAAAACAACTGAAAAAAATACTATAATCCGGGTTAATCAGTGCAGCAAACATTTATACCACAGCAGTAAACAGCTATGTGGCAGCTAAATACAAGTTTCTTGCAGACAGAGAGTGGGATGCTCGTGTTATGCAATCACAGTTGAACAATAAAAGACTGTTTGAGGCACAGGAACATCTTCTGTTTCTGGGAATATTTTGCTGTTTTCATCCACTCCTCTACATGGGATTCTTCTAGGGAGACGAGTTAGCAGATTTGCTAAACACATAAAATTTCTCACCTTTTCGTCCCCGTCTCCCCTCTGGCCCTGGTGGACCGCGTGGTCCTGGTGAACCAGGTTTACCAGGCAAACCTGACAAACAAAAACACTTTGTAATGTAGTAGTAACACATTTAATTTGAGTAATTTACTCAAACTAAAACTAAAATGTCAGTTTTTACCTGGGGGTCCAGGTGGGCCTGGAAAGAAAAAACAAATAATATTTCACAAAAAACTGAATACAGTGAGTAAAGCACCAAAGAAAATAGTGGAGAATCTTTATGACATGCACCTGTTAAACAAATTCCTCTGGAGCTATTACACATGTCTATGAAGGCTTTGACCTGAAATAAGGAAAAAGACAGAAAGAGACATAAAGAAAGCTCTGATTTAAGTGTAAGTACATATAGGCAGATTTAAGGAGGCTCCCTACAATGCAACAAATGTAACAGTGTTTGCTCTCAGGATCCAGCAAAAGAATTATTATTATCTATTTCAGTTTCACATTACTCCCTTTAATTTCCATGCATTAATAATAATAATAATAATAATCATCATCATCATCATCATCATCCCCCAAATTGTCTTGTTGCAGCTTCTTAATCATGGATATCTGCTGGTTTTTATCTTTAAGTTCTAGATAAGTCAGAACATGTACTTTTAAGATTTTGTTTTCTGGGAACTAGCTTTGGGCATTTCTTCAGCATTTTCTGGCATCTGATACCTTAAATAAACTAGCCATTACAATAAACTGAAGATTAACTGATAATAAAAACAATGGCACAGCCCGTACTCCCTCGCAAAGTATACAGTAGGATGCTTTGAAGACATGCCAGTTTGTAGTGGAAGTGAAGACAGCCGAGGGAGGAGCAGTCTCACTCTACCACTCAAAGTACTTATCCAGGGAGCGCTCAAAAACAAGAATTTGTTAATGACTGCAGCAGACTCTTGGGTTCTTTAGATTACGTGGATACGTCTCTTATGCCCGAAGGGAAAAGACTGGAAATATTCCTATTAAAGATGACAACAAAATTAAACAAAAACTATCCCTCCTCCGTTCTGTATCACAATATATATTCAGAGATTCATAACTCCTTTTTTTTTCATAATACAGTGAACAACATGTAGTACTCACAACCCTACAGAAACATTCAAGCATGTTGGTGTCTTACAGGGACCATGGAGTATGTCATGAACATCAGCATATCCTTCTGATCTTGGCTTTGTGCTGGGTCTCCTTCCTGGTTTCTTCTGCTGCGATGGAGCTTCCTGAGCTCACGGGCCTCTTTAGGGTCAGCAGGCAAGATTCCCGCCTGCCAGCTGCAGCTCTCTGTCAGTTCCTGCATCTGGGACTCCAGCCTGCCCAGCTCGTCTGCCAACTCTTTCTGCCAAACCAGCAGAAACACTAAACCTGCAGAGCTCAGGAGCAGCAGCGCACACATCCCCACCAGCAGCACTTTCCACATGAGAAAAACTCCATTTTTCTCTTCCATGTTTGTGCCCTGTTTCTTGGTCCTCTGCCGCACAGTGATCTGGACTGTGTAATTCAGAAGCACATACAACACATTTCTGAACACCTGCCAGCAGATGTCACGTCAGAGGGAAACCACACTGGAGCTATTGGAGAGGAATAAACATGTCAAAATCTGCCTGGAACTACAGAGAGAGACACGTGATGCATTGCACAATAGCAAACATCTGGGAAACACTTGAAATCTGCAGGCTTGCTTGATTTAAATGCAGCTAATGGACATATTTCCAGAATGACAAATCCTGCAGACAGTGTAGTGCTTCTCATCATTCTGGTGTTCTTCCTCTCAATATTTTCACCAGCCTATCCTACTCAAAATTACATGGAAGTGGAAGAAATAAGCTGGGAACAAGGCAACCATTGTTTGGATCTACAAAAGAGCTTTCAGAAAGCTTTCAGCAAATTTCTGTGAGTGTCTGGATGTACATGTGTGGGTGTCAAAATATCCTTTTTATAAAAGGGGGTTTTTCATGTTTTTTTTTTTTTTATTTATCTCAATATGCATTTCCCCCCCCCAAAAAAAAAAATATTTTTTAATTTATGAT
>VUQI01000344.1:1217-26339 GCA_015106735.1 Paratilapia polleni | reverse complement strand
GCTTTTAATTATTTTTTTTTTTAAAAAGGGGTTTTTTTTTTTTTTTTTTTTTTTTATTTATCTCAATATGCATTTCCCCCCCCCAAAAAAAAAAACATGATTACATAATTGGATAATAACATATTTTTTCTCCAATTATATTGATGTACTACTAACCTTCAAGAGTCCTATTTTGAGTCCTACTTTGTAACTTCAGTTGCAAAGAGGAAAGCAGGATTTTCAGCCAATTTCAGAGCCAACAAGTATCTTTATCCACAGCATACCAGCCATTCACAGGTTCTGAGCTTGAAGGACAGCTCATTCACAGAACTTCTGCATGAGAAGTGTTTTCCCCTTTCAAGTATGCACCTATGATTTCTTACACTGAACTAATACATATAGTCAATCATTTAGACAGCACTTTTAAATTAAATTAAATTTTTAAGACTAAGCTTTTAAGCATATGACATTTTTTATTCTCCTTTTCCCTTTTTGAACTGCTGAGTAAGTCCCTGCCTCCTTTGACACAGGTCAGTCTGACCCAGCTAATTAATTTCCCTTTGAAAAGCCTCCTGGGTTGATGAATTGGACAGTGGGGTCTCTCTGTGTGCAACAAAGCTAAATGTGAAGTAAGCCCATCTAAAAACTAATGCAGAGTGCAGCCAGTGAAAGACCTGCAGGTTTTGCATTCTTATGAATGAAAAAACACCTTCTTTGTTCCGTTTGAAGCTGCTTTGTGGTTCAGACATGCACTGCTGTGTCTCAGGTTCACTCCTCTGCCATGGTGCTTGTAACCCTGAAGTGACTGTGTCTCCAAGCAACCGTTAAAGTGAAGGCTCAACCAAAGGATTTATAAACACTTGAATCACTGTGATTTATTTGCACAAAGGATGTTGATCACCTTTAAAACCAGTGGAGGAAGTACTGCACCTCTTCAAACTGTAGTCTAAGTTGTGCAGGAGCAGGAGAGGAAAGAGAAGTAAGTAGAATTATTCAACCCTTCTTTGCATTCATGTAGCCTATTTAATATTTTTAATTTTGCTTGTTTGGACCTTGTATTGAGACACTGTGGTTGGTGTTAGACTTTAATTTGAATTGCATTTCTGTTTTTGACATTTGACATTTTTTTTTTTTTTTTTTTTTTTTTTTTTTTTTGTTTTTTTTTTTTTTTTTTTTTTTTTTTTTTTTGTTTTTTTTTTTTTTTTTTTTTTTTTTTTAGTTCAGTGGATTATTTATTTAGTTAGTTAGTTTTATGTGCACACATTTCCCTGCTAGTCTAACAGCTGCAATTTCAAGTTCAAGTTCAAGTTTCTGCAGCACAATGGTGGAAAAATTAAGATCAAAGGAAATAGGCAAGATAAGGTCTAATGCCACCACCAACAACAAAAAAAGAAAACACCTTTTTTTTATCCGTTTGAAGAAAAGAAAAAAACAAACAAGCAAATAAATAAATACTAATCAGAATGATGTTTGAATTAGAGTGTAACCACTGTACCTTTGATGCTAACTACAAATAGTTAAACATAAAGCTTAATGTGGGTGTATTTTGGTTTAAATGTGCTTTGGTGCTATGCTACGTCCCAGAATGAAGGACATCTGAACAGGAGATTAGAGAGGAGGAAAAGGAAGGCTGTCCACAGGCTGATCTTCTTCTGTTTTGTCTGCTGGTTAAAAGATCTGCAGGCGGACTGTTGACACAGCGTGTGTGCTCGGTTTTGTGTACCTGGCTAGAGATACGCAGAGGATGCTGCCAGTAGAGAAGCTCACCACTGGGCCCATGGAGGTGGATACAGTGTCTGAAGTCACTGTCCTTCTGCTTCTTCTGTTGCTCATCTTGCTGCTTTTCACCACCTGGAGCCAAAGAAACTGGTCACACATACCAGGTAAGACTTCAGCTTCTTTTGACTCCTAATGTGCAGAATGAGCTGTAGGCAGGGCTGTTTCTATTTTGAACAACATTATTAAATGCCTTGAAAAGATTTCCTAAAATTCCAAGATGATTGTAAGACCCTAATTTTATTATACTTAAATAAATATATCAGAATCAGGATCAGAAGGAGAATACTTTATTAATCCCAGGGGGGACATTGTTTTGTTAAAGACGCTCACTTAAATATAAATATGAAAGATAGAAAATGTAAACTCAATATAAATTCTATATAAAATTATACATATAATTGCCATTTTAACAATAAAATCTTCTTTGCAGTGAGATTACAGATTTTTATTTGAAACAGGATGAAAAATAAGCATTTGCATATCATTTTAATAGAATAATGTGGTGGAAATCTGAAACGAATTAAAAACTGTGAGGCTCCAAAGTGTCTTTTATATTATTATTAAACCCTCAACCTTTAAAGCATGGTTATAACATACACGGCATGTCTGCAGTTCGCCGATGACAAAACAAGGTTTACGCAATCATACCATAGAAGGTGTAAATCAGAGCTTATTCCTTCTGTCTAAAAGCTTGTACAGAGCCCTTGTTTCACTGCTCCAGGTGCAATTTCTTTTGTACTGATGAAGAAGATTCATACACAAGTCAGTCTATGTTCCACATAGAACAAACAAAACTACTACATATAACATTAACTTGTATTTTTCTACTACGATAACATAGGTGTTTACTGATTCACATCTAAGATGCCATCCTTTTCTGCCACTCTCCACTACACTGAGGTCAGAGCCTGGCAGCTATCCCAAAAGATACACTATCTTTCTCAAAGTAAGCCCAGCAGACAGGGTTCTTGTAATCTGAGTAGGAGTCTAGTATTATATCTGAAATCATGACCCATTTCTCTCTGTCAGGTCCTTCCTTCTTAGCAGGACTTGGCCCGATTCTCTCCTACAGCAGATTCATCTGGACCGGGATTGGAACAGCGTGCAACTACTACAACAACAAATATGGCAGCATTGTGCGGGTATGGATTAATGGGGAGGAGACCCTGATTCTGAGCAGGCAAGTCTTTTTGAGATTAAACTGAACTTGTTTTACAGTAAACTTTATGACAGGATAAAGTTAAAGCCTGGCTTCATCTTCTGCAGGTCCTCTGAAGTGTACCATGTTTTGAGGAGTGCTCACTACACCTCCAGATTTGGGAGCAAAAAAGGACTTCAGTGTATTGGCATGGATGGAAAGGGTATCATTTTCAACAGTGATATCCCGCTATGGAAAAAAGTGAGAATATATTTTTCTAAAGGTGAGGAGTTACTTTACACAGAAAGCACATACTGTAGTTAATTTGGAGGTGCTGTATTTCTTGATTGAAATTCTTGCTGCTTTATTGAATTGAGGAGTTGTTGAATGTTACTTTGCAGCGCTGACCGGACCCGGCCTGCAGAGGACCGTGGGAATCTGTCTGAGCTCCACAGCCAAACACCTGGACAGCCTACAGGACATGACTGACCCCTCTGGACATGTGGACGCCCTCAATCTCCTGAGAGCCATTGTGTTGGACATCTCCAACAGGCTGTTCCTCAGGGTGCCACTAAATGGTCAGCTGCATGTTTACTGTACATTCCCAGAAACTGCTTATTATCGGCCAGTAAATATATTTTGTGACCACTTGAACTGAAACTTGAAATAGTCTCCTGACTATTTTTTGTTAATGATTCAGAGAAAGATTTGTTGATGAAAATCCACAACTACTTCGAGACCTGGCAAACAGTTCTAATAAAGCCTGATATATTCTTCAAGGTGGGATGGCTGTACAACAAGCATAAGAGAGCAGCGTAAGATCTTTGAAACATCACAGTAAGGTAATGTTCGGTTTGAGATTTCTTCAACCTAATGTTCGTGTTGCTTTTTGCGTCAACAGACAAGAGCTGCAAGATGTGATGGAGAGCCTGCTTGAAATTAAGAGAAAGATGATTAATGAAGCTGAGAAGCTGGATGATGACCTTGACTTTGCAACAGAGCTCATCTTCGCCCAGGTCAGTCTCTTTGGATGGACCTGTGCTAACTCTGTCATGCCCTGATAATATTGTGTGCTTTCTGCTCTTATTCCCATACGCTGTGTTTAACAGAACCATGGAGAGCTTTCAGCAGATAATGTCAGGCAGTGTGTGCTGGAGATGGTGATTGCAGCACCTGACACGCTCTCCATCAGCCTCTTCTTCATGCTGATGCTACTGAAACAGAACCCAGACATAGAGCTGCAGATTGTGGAGGAGATGAGCACCGTCTTGAGTTAGTGCAGCTTTACAGTGATTCAATATTTAGAGTTTCACTCTGACAAACAGAACTCCTCTGACAGATCTTTCATTTCCAGATGAAAACGATATGGAAAACATTGATTATCAAAGTCTGAAAGTGATGGAGAGTTTCATCAACGAGTCTTTGAGGTTTCATCCTGTGGTCGATTTCACAATGCGGAAAGCCCTGGAAGACGATAACATCGAAGGCACAAAAATCAAGAAAGGAACTAACATCATTCTCAACATTGGTCTCATGCACAAGACTGAATTCTTCCCCAAACCTAAAGAGTTCAACCTCATGAACTTTGACAAAACAGTGAGTCAGATGAGTGCGGTGCAACAATAAGGGTTTCTTGGTTAAAATAAAAGAAAAAAGCATTTAAGTCTTTACTTCCTCTGCTTGGCAGGTACCCAGTCGTTACTTCCAGCCCTTTGGCTGTGGGCCTCGTTCCTGTGTGGGCAAACACATTGCCATGGTGATGATGAAGGCCATCCTGGTCACTCTGCTGTCTCGGTACACTGTGTGTCCTCGCCAAGGCTGCACGCTCAACAGCATCAAGCAGACCAACAACTTGTCACAGCAGCCAGTGGAGGACGAGCACAGCCTGGCCATGCGCTTCATCCCACGAACGACACAACCTCAACACAACAAGCTATGAAACATAAGAGTGCTTTTACATTTTGGATGAAAACATCTTGAAATGGGTGCAACTGCTAAGAGGAAGCCCTGTACTAGGAAATATTAACATGCAATTTGTAATAACAGCACGTGTGCCAACTTTGTCATTACTAACCTTTAACAAATACACTTGTTAATAGCAAGTATAGATTTCTGGCTCCATTTTAAAACACCATAAACATAGAGTTCATGTTTTAATACTGTACATGGTTCATACTGTTAATAAAGACACTGTTACAATGGCTGAAATCACTCAAGAAAATCACAGAGTTATAATGGTTATGTAGTTTTCATTAGTTTTTATTTTTCTTCCTCTTACATTGGTTTTTCTCATCTCATTCAGTTTTTATTGTTTGAATATAAGGACAAAAGTACTGGGCCACCTACACATTATACCTACAGGAGCTGCTTGGCCATGGAAACCCATGCCATGAAACTCCCAGCGCACAGTCTTTGTGCTGATGTTAATGCCAGAGGAGGTCTGAAACTCTGCAGTTATCAAGTCAGGCTGAGTTGCTGTGGTTCCTAAACGCTTCCACTTTGCAATAATACCACTGACAGTTGATGGTGGAATATCTAGGAAGGAAGAAATTTCACAAACTGACTTGTTGCAAGAGTGGCATTGTATTATAGTACCACGCTCAAAATCAGCGAGCTCTTTAGAACAACCCATTCTTTCCCAAATGTTCGTAAAGGCAGACTGCATGGCTAGCTGCTTGATTTTATACACCTGTGACAATGGAACTGAAAACACCTGCATTCAAAGATTAACAAGTGTGGCCCAATACTTTTGTCCATATAGTGTATGTGGATATTACAGAAATATTTTAGGGAATAATTTACCATACATAAAATCTGCATTTGCTTTACCTTTATAGGCATTTCTATAATATTTAATTAGTGTAGAAATATGGTGTAGTGGGCAGTGTTGTTAAAGATTTCAATTTCAGTACGTAAACTACTTTATACAATGTTTCACACCAAACAAAGAAAGCTCATTCAAGAAATATTTTGAATATTGTTTTCCATTATTATGCAGAACAGTATGAGAGGAAAAAAACTCAGAAATTAGTATTAATTTTCATATCATTCTCACCCACTACATCTTTAATAGCTATAAACCTATAAACTGTCTACATAAGAATCTCTATTGAATAAATAATCAGTGAGTCAAAGTCAGGTTAATTCACATGTGTTGAATTTATTCATAAGTTAGCTGAATGTAGTGACAGGCACTCCAAAAACAAGGATTTTTTTTCCCTCTGTACCACAGGCACAAATCAAACATGCCGGGTTGGCATTAAAACATAAGGCGTAGGGTTAAAACTGAGTATTAGAGACACTGTTAGCATCACACTGTGCTTCGAATCAGCACACAGGCATGACAGAAAATGAGAAAGCAAACTTTCCCCTCAGGCTGAATTACTTAAAAAAGCCAACACATGTCAAAGAAACAAGTGTAATCTGGCAAAGAGTACTCAAACAGCACAACAAGAACAATGATTCCCTTTCTTTCAGTGATACGCATACAAAACATTTTGCAAGAATATAAACTCAATAAATATGTTTTTTTTAATACTGCAGTCATACAAAAATATAACAAAGACCATTAACATCCACCTAATGAGAAACATGACCGCATTAATAATCAGACCACACGGAAGGCAACACCTGCAAAACCTTTTCCTGATGATAAATGTGGAGTGAGCTCATTGCTGCTAGATTTAAGACAAAACACTCTCACCATACGTGTAAAAAAAGAAACAAGAGGAAGTTAATGTCAGCCTAAAGCAAGAAGAATCCTCTGCTGTAATCCTCTGCTGTGCTGAAACTTCAGACTAACAGGATCATTTAAGAATATTAATCTAATTTGAAAACAGGTACAGCATTTAAAATTTTGTTGGAAGACAACCACAAATATGCCAGAACACGACTGATCAAATGCTTGACTTGCTTATTAACTTCCACATGAAGTTGTTGCCAATATCATTCTGTGCTTTTCTTATAAGGAGCAAAACGTCTAAAAATAAGATCAAACAGTGCAAGTACAGTGTGTTCATTCATTCAAGAAGCTAAATCAAAATCAAAATTCTTGGAAACAAAAAAAACCAAAACACACAAACCAAGGTAGAAAGCTGTGAACACAGCTCCACTGTTATGTGGAGTTTGCAAAAAGTGAACAATAGAGCCTCTTTCTTCAGTGTTATTTGTATTTCATCCTGATGTGATTATGCTGAAAGTCAAAAAACTATATTACTGGCTAGGGGTTAAACAATCCTCTAAATCCACAGTTCAGTCGTAGTCATTTGTCATTTGTACTTGGGGTGAGATGGAGGAATGTTTTGACCACAGGTGTTATCACCCGATCGTGACTGGATCATTAACTAGAAATAAACTCCATTATTTGCCATGTATTCACTTGAAGCATCTTTAAATATTAAAGTTTGCACTAGACTAAAAAGCTTTATCCAGGCATTAACCACCACAGCTCCACATGGCTAATTAGCACGAGCAACATGAGCACCTGGCTAATAGGTGTTCTGGCTAAACACATGCGCAGTATAAAAAAAACAGACAAAAAAACACACCAGTTTTTATGAAGGAGAAAAGTATCCATAGTGGCCACAACATTTTATTTTTTTGCACCAAGCAGTAAACATGTTTTTTTATCTGTAAAGTTGGCCATTTTGATATGGAAGTCTATGGATTCACTTGATTTTGATGCCAGCCTCAAGTGGCCATTTTTGGTTGCTACTTGGCATTTCACAACTAAGCTTAGCTAACGTACCAGTAGCTAGTAGCTCAGATACAGTGATGACGTGACCCTTCAGTTTGTCTGCCATAGCTGTGAGGGAATCTTTCTGATGTCTGTGATTACATTCACGCACTGAGGTTGCTGCACTTTTATGACACCTCTTCTCTTCAATGCCTCTGTTGTAAGTGTGAAACAGGAAAAGGGAAGAGTGACACCGGACTGTGGACATCTGTATCATTAATTCGTCCCTGTTTCAGACCTGTAACACACCTAATATTGACTTATTCGCTCCACTGTTATGATTGTTGTAGCCTAGAAAATGTATTTCAGGTGACAAAAAAATATAATATCTTATCTCTGAACTACAGGAAAAATAAACTGTTGGAGATCGGTCTGTCATATAAAGTGTACCATCATAATTTAACCACCATTCATTATGGAACTCTTTCACTACTTTAAGACAATAGTGTTAGTCTGAAACACCCACAGATGGTTAAACACTATCCTCTGACCCTGAGCTTATTACCTGCAGTGACCTTCAATAAGCTGTAATTCTGCTAATTATGTTTAAATAACAGAACTCTTATAGATAAAACCAAAACCTACAAAATAATTTAGAGTGGAATTAATAAACATTGAAATAGAAAGGTCCACATTCACAACATCTCTCCTGTTCTGTTCTGCACTCCAGCTCTGTGTACCTTCCTCTTCAGTGAGGGTCTGGTGGTCTGTTTTCTCAGTGGTGTCAGTGGTGATGGTGCTGCAGACGGGTCTCAGTGCCCTTGTAAAGCTCTCTGACAGTAGTAGATCAGGCAGTCAGGCAGGTCGGGGACCGGAGAGCGCAGCCACACAGCCAGTGAGCCCGCATGCACACGACAGTGCATCAGGCACGGCTGATCCTGAAGGAGACGGCACGCAACAATTCCTTCCAAACCTGAGGGGAAAATAATGAAGGATGCATTAATATATATGTCTCATTATTTTCTGTTTATGTCAATTTTAAAATCCTCTTCCCCTATGTAATGATGTTTATTGGTCGTTTTATTTGATGATGATCATTATATGGGTGGAAAGCAGCTGTACTATTAATTTTATGCATAAACCCTTAAATATGCCTCATTAGAAAGTATCACCAAAGTTAAAAGCAACACTGCACAAAGTGAAAAACAAAGTAAAAGTCATTTCACAAATCTCCACACAGTCTCCACGCAGTTTTAAGAAGCTGCATCACCTCAAGCTGAATAAACATTTAAGAATAAACAGTACAGGTCTGACATGTCAGGCAAGACGTTTGAGACTACTAAAGCTGTTCACACACATGAACTCCAAGGTTTAGGCAAGTGAGCTGCTCAGACTGTGCAGGACACAGGATGACCACTTGCTACCTGTGAATACACCAGACTACTGCCTGCTGCTATTCTCACTTCGACGACTACTGGCACAATCAGATATTACCTGCAGTGCTTGTGTATAAACAGCTTGAATCTGAGTAGGAAACAGATGTTCGTTCACCTATAATTTCCACAACATGAAGCTGAAGTTTCTTCTTCAGCACATTCAGAGTGGCCGTGAGAGGTTCTTGGTCATCATTTATCAGCGTCAGGTTCTGTTTTGTGTCATGAGAGAATGAAAGCCACATCGTCCCATATTCCTCTGTGGACACCGTAAAAGGTCTGCAGGAAACACGTGAAGTTAATTAACTATAAATCGCTTAAATGGCACACTTAAAAGACAAGCACTAAATATCTCACCTGATGAAGCTTGTTAAAGGGAGTTTGTATGAGAACTGCACTGACTGAGACGTCCCAGGAGGCAACTGGTAAGATATCATCGCAACCACCTCAACGTGAACTGCAGGCCTCTTCACAGTTAGAGAATACTGACACACTGCTACACTGTGGCCTCCCACCTCCCCCACTGGACTGTCATATTGACAGGATACCTGAAAATAAACAATACATCAAAGCATCCTCATTACCAAAGACTAATGGATACTAAATGACTCCATTGATCATTTTCTACTGAATAATTTACCTCAAGGTCTTCAGAGTTGACCTGAAATAGCATCTGCTGGATGGCAGAGTCAGAGGAGTTGGTAATAAAAACAACTAATACTAATGAATCCTCTTTCTGCACGTGACAGGCTGAGAGATGCAGGCTTTGGTTGGTGCACAGAGGAGTGATTTCTGAGTGTGAAAGTTCAGAGAGCTCTGCAGGAAGATAAGAATCCAAACATATTTCTTTTGGTCTGTCTGGGTCTTCATGCGAACCAGGATCAGCAGCTACTACACAATTATCCCTGTGGAGAGCAGGGTTACTTCCCTTTGTGTCAGTGTCAGTTAAGTCTGCCTCTGTGTCACACGTGCCATTAGCAGTAGTGAGGCTCTGAGAGAGCCGAGATGTCTGTTCAGGCGAGGAAACGGCCAGCTCTGAGGAGTTGTTAGAGTCAAGTAGGTTGTTGTCACACAGCAAGTTATCTACAGTACTGGGAGGAGAGATGAGGGAGTTGGATATTTGCGCGCTGGTGTTCAAGGACGTGCCCTGACCTTTGGCTTTTCTTCTGAATCGCTGTGGCATTGGCTCAGATTTTCCCATCTGTTAGAAAGAAAAACACAGGATTTTGTAATAATGCATCACATGTAGTTTTATAAAAAATAAAAAAAAGTTTTCAGGATAAACAATGCAAATCATTTATAGCATCACTAGATCCTACCAACCAATAAGAAAATCAGCCATCCTGTTCAAGATACCTTTTGTATCTTCTGATTTCCTTCGTCTTATCTAAGAGCAGTTAAATATTTTTAGATTCTAAACCGTTCATGAGAAATTTGAAGATATCTGCTCAGGCTCCAAAAAGTTTTAAGAAACTTTGATTCATCACCAATTTTTGACAGCAATTATTTACTGATCATTAATGAAAACAGGCGTTTGAAGTATTAATCCAGTTCTCTTTGTGCTATTCTTTTTCAAATACATTCCTCCCTTCCTTGAAATGATTCAAACTCATCTGCTAAAATTAAAAACATGCACAAAGAGATTAACATATGTATTTTATCCAGGACTAACTCCGCAGATACAAGGTGTGATCATAAATGTGTGATTATAAAGTTCCACAACTCTGGCCATAAATATCAAAAACCACAACAGATTTAAACGCTGTAATCTTTCCTTCAAGGTCATCTCCTATGGCAACACCCCAATCCTTTCAGTGTGGCTGGTATTTTTAGACCGTTCCGTGGAAGTCTTGCTTTGTCCTGTTGCCCTTGTGAATCAGTGATGCATTCTGCAACTCCTCCACTGTTTCAAAATGATGACTCTTCAAAGAAATTAAATGAATCAAACGACGGGAGCCAAATCTGGTGAGCAGGGTGGGTGATAAGCACAGATTGTGCTGTTGAGGCAAAAAAAAAAAAAAAACTCCTGGATTTTAAATGTGCTTTGAGGAGGCACATGATGGCATGCACAAGAGTTCAGATTGTTTACAGCAGAACGTTGCATTGACAGTCTGACTCTGGGGGACAAACTGACAGTCCAAACAACCCTGACCTCATGGTTTGCCTTCAGGGAAACGGAATTCTGTCGTTCTGAATTCAGGACACCCAGCTCTCATGATCAGCAACGATCCCCCACGTCAAAATCAGATCAGTTTGAACCAGAAGCTGATGTTTGCTCTTTGCACACGTGGTCAGAACAGGAACTCCATGGAGCGAGCTAAAAATAGCTGGAGGACTGGAAGCTGTCCAGAGGTGCACAGGACGATGACCTCTAAGAGGAAACTGGCCAAACTTAAATCAAATATGGTATTTATGGTAGTCATACAACCTTTGATCACAACTATATATTAGAAACAAATTCATCAGACTATGCTTCATTTGTGCAACCATACCTAAACCTGATAGATAGGAATTAACAAGCTCACCAGAGACACAGGGCTTTGGGAAACCAGGCCAACAAAAAGCGAAGAGGCCAGCTGCTGTTTCTCTTGTTCAGCCTCTGGGGTCGGTGTCTGAGTTGGGGTCTGGCTGTGTGTGCTGTCACTTTCACCCTGCCGGCTGGGAGACTGGATGGGACTGGGAACCTCAACCTGAGCAGCTTCCTCTACAGGTTCTCTCTGGGCCAGATAGCCCTCCCTTCCCCACACCCTCTTCACGCCATCCAGCTTCAAAGCTGAAGAGCTGAAACAGAAACAGCAAGTCTCCAGCGTGAATTCTACACTATAAACAGGAACTTAATTCTGACAGCAGATGCATGTTGCGTCCACATACCCTCCTTTATGTGAGAGGTCAGTGCTATCACCTGACAGACCCGAGCTCATGGACAACAGCGTAGGAGACTGTCTGTCAGTGATGCTGCAGGACGACATGCTCATAGGCAGAGAAAGGCCATAGGGCTCCAGGCTCAACGCTGAAACAGACAACAAAGTCAGAACAAATCCAAACAAGTGTGTGAACATGCTGTCAAGATATTAATCTAAGCTTTACCTTTTGACTGAGCTAGTTCCTCTTGCCGTTGATGGGGAGGCTTGTATGGAGCAGCACCAGCAGCCAACGCCTCTGACACAAATCCATCAAGAAATGACAGCGAGGAATCCACCTTGAAACAAACATAATTAAAACTGCATGTTAAAATGCCGCAGGCCTGAAGATGTCATGCCTGAGTGCTCAGAGTACCGAGTACTTTGCTCAGACAAAAAAAAACAAACCCATAAATTACCATGTGAAAACTTAAACTTGAATAAAAGAATATTTTTCTTGTTCTCTAAATGAATGAAACTGCGTCCAATACTGAATAAAGTTCTGTGGAGAACTCCACCCTTCAGACTTGTCCAGACATGCTAAAAGCTTTGATTACTCATAAAATGACTAATGTTATTTTGGTAAATGCTGTAATAAATCTAATTAACTTTGCACCATGAAGGGCTAGTGTTTGCAGGTTTTTACAACCGTCATCTAACATGCTCTTACTCTGGAAACAGCTGCAGACCTTAAAAGTCAAATCTAATGTTTCAGTCTCATCAACGTACATTTTGTGCTGACAGCAAACAAGACCGAAATCACAATACACTATACACTGAAATAACGTTATTTCAGTTCTGCTGTTTTTAATGCACGTCACCTCCACAGTCTCTGAGTCGGCACCTCGAGGTAACACCCTGGCTCTTAGTTGAGAGTCTTGGCTGAGGTACTGCAGCTCATGTGCCCTTTGTCTCAGCACTGTGTCCAGGGAGCTGCTGTATGTCTCAGAAACCTCCTTAGTTAAAGAAACATCAGCACCACCATCACAGAGCTTGGTCATGGCCATGAGGACCCAGCTCTTGGTTTCACTGCTGCTGTTCTTCATGTCCAATAGCTTGGTCAGCAGGCTCAGGACTGCAGCCGGTTCAAGATCCTCCCTTAAATGAGAGTATTCCCCGAGGACCTGGGCACAACAGAGAGCAACCAAAACTTTAGTTTTAATATCACTGAAGTACCAGAAAGTACAGTTTTGCTACTTAAAATAGATTTAAGAGGTTTTTAGCTGCAACACAGAACAACTATAATTTCACTATTGTATCTAATCTCTCTTGAACTACTGTTATCTTCTGTTTTAAAACCAAAGTCAGTGCTTTCTCAACCTATTACAACACAACAAGTTCTATTTATGATCCCATTTTCATACGTCAACTAGTTATTAGCAGTTAAATCTACAGAGTGATTTTTTTTCTCCCTCTTTTTGAATTCAAGGCTCAAGAGATAAAACTTAACAGATAACTCAGTTTAATATTAGGCAAAGGCTAGAAGAAAGTTTATGCCGAAGAAATGTGTTTTGACTCATTTATCGGCTTCTGACCTCTTTGGGCTTCCTGACTCTTGGGCTGGGAACAGGCAGTCAAATGTATAGCTGTTGTTAGTGGTTATGGCCCCTATATTTCCAGCTATGATTTTTATGGCATCGAGCTTAGACATATTAGGCTGACTGTGTTTTTTTTTTAATTCGTTCACACTGACAACAGGCTGCACTGCAGAGGCTTCAGTACCTGTGAGGTGACTAAGACTTTCTCAGCCAGAGTCACACATGACTCAGCTTTCAGCTTCTGGATCTGAAACCTGTATGCAATTTGTACACTAATATCACTTCTTCACAGGACTGCATTTATTTTCTCCAGTTATTTTTACTAACATTCATTTAAAAGTCTTTTGTATTTTTAAACACTTTTATATTTAACTGTATGGTTTAAACCAAGCAATACTTGTATGTATAGTGATCTTCTGCTTCTTGTTCTTGCTTTTTATTACATAACAATAATACCAACTATTCATCATCCTCATCATGTGAACAGCACTCACCCAGCTGATGACCTGGAGGAAGCGCTGTGGCAGTTTGCCAGGCTCTCCCTGCAGCAAAGAAATGTACGAATTCACAGCAAACAGCCTCAACTTCCTGTCTTCCTCCACACTGTCAAATCCTGTGCAATTAGAGAGAAATTAATCATTCATCAGCCACTATTAAAGTTTCAATCAGTCGTATTCACAACACGATAATATGAATGTGTGGTTATCTCACCCTCAGACAGCAGTTTGAGAAAACTGTTTGGGATGTCAGGCTGCATCATGTCTCCACCGAGTGAAAACACTGTATTCATCGTCTCTATGAACCACTCATTGTCTGGTGCATATGTATAGTGGTTTATAGGAAAATACAATAGATGAAAACAAACAAGGTATAAAAGATACATAGGGATGTTATTAAAATATTGGATTACTCTTTTCAAACCAACAGCTCATTCAAATGTTGTACTTTTAATTATTATTTAAACCTCCATCAATCTGTCCATTTTCTTAAGCTATCATCCAATTCAGGGACATGGAGATGCTGAAGCCTATCCCAGCTCACTTTGGGCAAGAGGTGGGGTACACTCTGGACAGGCTGCCAGTCTATCACACGGCTTATGGTAAACTCCTGTGAACTTGTACTAACTTACAAGTATAATTCCACTGTAGAGTCTTAAATAACATGAGATTTAGAAATGTTTCACTAATTTCTGCCACATAACAATCGAAGCCTGGAATCACCCCATGGGATTACATTACAGCTGTTTCCCTGTTGCAAGTTATGATGTTTTTGCTCAATATTTGCTTGGGAAAAAAAAAAAGTACCAAAGATTTCCTATAAAAAGCAACTTGCAGGTTAATTTTATTCCCTAAATTCTTTATAATATTTCTAGGAAATGAATGTTTGAAAGGCAAACACATCATTTTATATATTTTGTAAGACATAAAGGCTAAAATTCAGATGAATAAGTATACATTTAAAGCAGCACTTTTAAAAACGCTTTTTTTTTTCCTCCAACACACATCCTATTACACCACACAGGGTAGTCTGGGGAGTTGCCCTGTGCCTCAGTGCTCTGTGGAGTTGCATCACGGTGAATTATTGCATGTGTGTGGGCTGCACAAACTCAAACATTACAGGACATCAAGTCCACAGTTTTGCTGACAGGAAGAGGAACAGACCTAGTAAAAATACTAATTCACCATCACAATGAAATTACACTACACACAAGTTAATCAACAGAAACTCTGAAAGACAGACAAGTGACAAATTAAAGGAAAAACCTGGGTCCTGTTGTGGTTTGGGTGAATTTGTCCCCTGCGATGCAAGAGGTTGTTATGAATGATCACCTTTATCATGTGGTGAAACGTTTCTTTCCTGATGGGACTGTTCTATTCCAGGATGACAAATCCCCTCATTTACAAGGCACAAGGTATGACTATATGGTTTATATGATTATGAAAACTATGTGAATCAGATGCTGTAACCTTTGCAGTCAGTAAAACTCAACCTAGTTTATCGCCTATGACAGGTTTTAGACCAGCGTGTTAAACAGCGGTCTCCAAATCCATCATTAAAACTAGAGCCCAACCGATACAGGATTTTTAAGACAGATACTGATACAGATATTTGGAGATTTAAAAATTGGATACATTGGCCAATATTGTTTTTTCTTTCACACACACGAAACTTAAATAGGTTTCCCTAACATAAGATAATGCGGTTTAAAAAATTATCTTGTTTTATTGTCACAACAAGTTGCTGATTACTCGTCTGCCTGACTCTGCTCGGATTAGCTGGTTGTTGCGTTTTTGGCGTTCCAAACACCTGTTGCCAAGAGGGTAGTTGCAGAGTGCCCTCTGGTGGACCAACTGTGAAACATCAACACTCATAACGTGGTTGAAGGGTGCTCCTCCCGTCTCTTGTTTACTTTTTTAATTTAGATTTATCAGCCATTATAAATGCCAATACTGATATATCAACAAATAGCTAATATTGGCCGATATATTGGCCGAGTCGATATATCGGTCGGGCTCTAATCAAAACATCAAATGAGGGAATATTTTTGACTGGAGCTCCAGAGAAGCTGTACTGACAGCCTGTGATGACTCAACACCGTAAGGTTTGTAAACAGTTATTTTCAGTACAAATATCACCATAATTCTATGACTGTGATTTATTTTTCTCAGCATTTTACACCTGCAGAGGGCCATGAGAGTCATATGAATGGGCATTTAAGAATACTGCACTTTGAAGGATATTTTTCTGCCAGTTCTGCCACCTTCCCCACCAGGTCAATGGTAGTGTGATCATCTTCACTGATGCGAAGAAACTCCAGCATCTTCTCGACAATGACTGTGACATTCTGGGCATTCGTGATCCGAAAGAGCAACTCCAACGTCTACAAGAAAACAGAAAAAGCCTCATAATGCTGAAAGCCTCCAATCCTACAACACCACAAGTTCAGACTACATCAACATGTGCCTCACCTCACGCTTAATAATGAGGTCAGGGTGATCAAGACACTCTATGATGGTCATCTGATGCTGCAAGGCCATTTTAGGATCCTGCTGGACCACATAGGTGAGGGCCTTCAGGCCTACAGTATCACAGAGGTATAGAGTTTATATTGGATTTTCAATGGAGAAACATTATTTATGTAAAACCGGGTTTTCTTTTTCTCTTACCTAGATATTTTAGATTTATCTTGGGGGACAAAACAAAGTTGCCAATGCACTTTGCAGCTTTTTCCAAAAGGTCAGACTTAGGATGAATTGTGTAAATACATTTTACACACTCATACAAAATAGCTGGAAGTAAAGATAAGTGGCATGTAAGTGGCTAAAAGAATAACTTCAATGGCTGCAAACAAATATATTTATCAGAAACACTACATACCATAGGTGATGTTATGGTTCATCTCTGCTCTTTGTAAAGACTCGTCGAGGACTTCATACATGATCTCACTTGTACTGTGAAGCAAGAGAAGATGCACAAAATCACCAGACAATCAGGTGATATCATGGAGATGTGAAGACAGAATAAATAATGTCTACCTCTGGTCATTTTTCCCAAGTAAGGAGAGTATTCTGAGAAGCTGGATTTGAAGCCATGGAGCTGGAACACTGTGATAGTTAAAATCCATGGGCAGCTTTCCTCCCACCACCTGCTTTAATATGGTGACAAAACTTGCCATCAGGTCCTTATAACCTTCTGGGTTCTCCTGTATTAAAGGAAAAAAATATGTCACATAAGTAAAGTTCACTGAAGTACAACAATTTATGTTAAGAGTCCAGAAAAAAACTAATTACCTGGATCATCTGTAAGTAGATGTGTAGTGAAGCTGTCATCACACCAGGATCTTTGTCACAAAGAGCTTTCCGAAACTTGTTGTGGATGTGCTGAACTTGATTTGGTGCTATTAGGTAGAACTTGTACAGTGCCAGGACTGCTTTTCTTCGAATGATTTCTCTACAAGTTTGTTCCAACAGAAATTTATCAGTAATAACATTCAATCTTAATGAGATCAAGAAATACTCAACAATGCATACAGGTAATAACAAGCATTTCTTACTTCGGGTGATTTAGTTTTTCCTCCACCAGAGGAAGGATTGCAGGAATCATATCTTTGGGGAACATCTGGCTGACAACAGTTAGAGCCATACAAACTTCAATAAGATTTGTACTCTGAAGATCCTGTGAAAGCAAAACACCAAAATCAGCATCCTAAAATCTCTTTGGGACATCATATGACTAAGGTTACAAAAGTTAATACTCACCTTTAACACTGTGTTTACCAGGAGCACCAGAAGCTCATGACTTTCGTTCAGAAATAAGGAAACAGCGAGGTAACCTGAAAATTACAGATAAACATATTTGTGACTCAGAGAGCAATGCCGTCATTTCATATATAACACTGATAATGTTGTAAATAAATATGTATTCTGCAAAACTCAGAAAACTTTGAAATTTTAAAAGTTCCACCTTTTTTCTTTTTTTTTTTTTAAATAAATCTTAATGGTTAAATCCTGAAAAAAATGATGGCATTAACTATTAAATTAAAGCAGAAGGAGGGAGTGAGGGCAGATGAGGACACAGTGGAGCAAAAATGTAAAATGACTCATGTGAGTAAGGGCAGTAGTGTTTCTTATTGCTTCCTGTTCTGCTTTTATGTGTTGTTCTGTATGCCTTTGTGTAATCATTGTCCAAGCATTTAGAGTCAGATCAGCAGTTTTCAGCACCCAGCCGGAGCCCATCTCCTGACAGCACATTCAGTTCAGCTGACTCTCTCTCATCTCATCAACACCCTTCTCATTTTTCACATAATCACAAATGTGTTGTGAAACTAGACACATGTCAAAGTTTGCTACAACTTAATGGGCTTTCATTTTTCCCTGCAATATTTGGTGCCATAGTAATCGCTCCATCTCTCCCCCTTCTGAAGTGGTTAATTGTCCTGACAGGTTTGCACAACCTCCCTCATCATCAGCTCCTCCTGGCCTTGTGTAGATCATAAGAATAAATGGGCCCTGACACATTAGACAGTGGGGAATGAGTTATTGAGAAAACATACCGACTCTCTTTTCCAGAACAGTGCCTTGCTGAGCCAGTTTAATGGCATGAATATAGCTGAATGAAGCCTCATAGCCCAACATTTCACAGTAGATCGTTCGCACCATGAGCTCCTTCATCTGCCTCTGAATAAGATCACGACAAAAGGAAGAAGCAAGCACATCAGTAACTTCATGCCTCAGTGGATTTTTATTGAATAATGCAGTTTCTTGTGAAAGACCACAGAGAAAAACCAGGAGACCAGTACCATGGTGGTGTTGGGGGAGGACACTTGCTCTTTGATAGCCAATAATTCACGCTGAATAAGTTTCTCTTCCTCCTGCAGAAGGGGAAACAGAGTTAAGAACAATAAGATGAAATATATTGGTGGCTGGCAGATTGTTCCGTTTGCTGTCATTTATCATGTTAATACTTTATTCCAACTTTAATCCATATCAGCATCTGACAGAGACAAGCTTATTTCATGGTAGTGACAGTAGTTTACAGCGTGTCAGTGACGCAAAGAAACAGATAAGGATTGCTTTCCTTACACTGTCAGATGCATTTAACTGTAAAGATGTCAAACTCTGTTGTCTTTGGTACGAAGGTTCTTAAATCTTAAAATCCCAAGAGGCTCCATTCACTTGAAAGCTTGATTTCATGAACAATAATGACCCCACCACTAGTTCACTTTGCACCTGTGAGTAATATAAATGGGACTTTTAGAGACAGTTTGTCTGCTGGATATTGCAGTGTTTCTCCACGATCACTTGAATCAATATGGCTTCAGCATATAAGATGATGCATGTAAAATGCATTCAGGCTGGCTACATGGTGACTCAAGAGACAAAGATGACAGAATCTCCCAATGTTTCAAACCTAAGCCAAAAGAAAACTAAGCAGGGGGGTCATTGTTGCTCATGAAATCAAGCCTTCAAGTCAATAGAAGCTCTTTGGGGATTCTAAGACAGCTTCTTAATTCAGAAAAACAGGGCATTTTTATGAAAAGTTTTCTTAGAATTTCTGAGATAATAATCAAATTAATTCATTCAGAAAAAAATGAAACTTTTTGTCAAGTGAATGCATTATGCTTGTGTACAATTCTACTCCGGAAGATTACAAAAAATGGAGCTGGAAATATTTAGGTCCACCTTTTAACACTATTGAACAGCAGCAAGAATTTCAAGGCTTGACAATACAAGACTTATACGCTAACCAGCCACTTTATTAGTTACATTTTGCTACTACCAGGTTGGACCCCCTTTTGCTTTCAGAACTGCCTTAATTCTTCATGGCAAAGATTCAACAAGTTGCTGGAAACATTCTTCAGAGATTTTGGTCCATAATGACATGACAGCATCACACAGTTGCTGCACATTTGTTGGCTGCACATCCATGATGTGAATCTCCTGTTCCACCACAACAAGGTGCTCTATTGGATTGAGATGTGGTGACTGTGGAGGACGTTTGAGTACAGTGAACTCACTGTCATGTTCAAATAACCAGTTTGAGATGATTTGAGCTTTGTGACATGGTGCGTTATCCTGTTGGAAGCAGCCATCAGAAGATGGGTACACTGTGGTCATAAAGGGATGGACATGGTCAGCAACAATACTCAGGTAGACTGTGGCATTTAAACAATGCTTATTTGGTACTACGGGGCACCAACCTGAACCGCTGATACAAGGCAGGATGGATTCATGCTTTCATGTTGTTTATGCCAAATTCTGATCCTACCATCTGAATGTCACAGCAGAAATCCAGACTCATCAGACCAGGCAACGTTTTTCCAATCTTCTATTTTTTTTTTGGTGAGCCTGTGTGAATTGTAGCCTCAGTTTCCTGTTCTTAGCTGACAGGAGTGTCACCCGGTGTGGTCTTCTGCTGCTATAGACCATCTGCTTCAAGGTTTGATGTGATCTGCATTCAGAGATGCTCTTCTGCATTCCTTGGTCGTAACAACTGATTATTTTAGTTACTGCTGCCTTCCTATCAGCTTGAAGCAGTCAGGCCATTCTCCTCTGACCTCTGACATCAACAAAGCATTTTCACCCACAGAACTGCAGCTCACTGGATATTTTCTCTTTTTTGGACCATTCTCTGTAAACCCTAGAGATGGCTGTGTGGGAAAACCCCAGTAGATCAGCAGTTTCTAAAATACTCAGACCAGCCTGTCTGGCACTAACAACCATGCCACGTTCAAAGTAATTTAAATCACCTTTCTTCCCCTTCTGATGCTCGGTTTAAACTTCAGCAGGTCGTCTTGACCATCTCTACATGCCCAAATGCACTGAGTTGTTGCCATGAGATCGGTTGATAGATATTTACGTTAAGGAGCAGCTGAAAACGTGTACCTAATAAAGTCGCCAGAGAGTGTATGCTGCTGACTTTAATGTCAGGTAGACAGGAGACGTTTGCCTTCCGTACTTTCTGCCATACAGGCTCTGTAAGACGTTATTTAAAAAAATTTCAACGCAAACTGCGACTGAAGAAAAAACATCTGCCAGAAAGCCCTTCTGTCAGAAATCCCTGAAGGCAAACTTCTCCAAGTTGCAAATGTCTTTGTTTACTAAAAGCACATGAACGCAGCAGCGAGAACAAGTTTATTGCTTGTTTTACCACACGATAATAACATGGCAGAAATGAGAGACTGTCTGTAAATCAGCCTCTAACTTATTACAGTAAAGTACGGTCTACAGTAAGCAGGTTAAACGTACAAACATGCCTTTAATAAGTTAGCACAGATTGCTTAGCTTAGCAAGCTAACCTTAGAGGGTATCATCAATTTATCTTCTTTTTAGTCAGTTTTAAAGGGCAAACTCACATGTTTGGAAGTTAGCTCAGTGATCCCTCTGATAAGGTTTCCTAGTTTTGAGGTGGAGGACAGTTTTGCAGACCCAGGGTGGGAGTCTAAAGAGAGGAGGCTCGGCAGAGCTGTCAGCGTCTTCTCCACAACATCGCTCATTTTGGCAGCTAAAAGCGGGCTCAGCAGCTGGCGTCCCTCTCACAAAACACACTTATTAAATCACCTACCCATCACAATAACCCTCTCTTACACACAGCCAGTAAATGCTACTTGTTAAGCATTTAAAACGACTACAAGACTTAAAATACTGGCTCTGCAGTCGGCCATTGTTTTGAATCAGCAAGGCTTGTTGATGATGTCACTTCCGCTTGTATTTAAAAAAAAAAAAATCTTTATTGGAAATCCTCAACAGCCACAATGGAAAAATTGAAAAGATAAAGCCCAATAATGAGACAGACAGGAGTGATATTCAAAACTGAGTTTATTATGTTTGTAATAGTTTGAGTAACAGTCCCCTGTATATCTGTACACTAAACTACAATAAAGTAATTACAGTAAATATGAAATTACAACCATTGGACAACTGCATGAAAAGTAGTACATTCTAATATATATATTTTAGCGTATTAGTATTTTGTTAGTGGGGGACCACAAGTTCAGGGTGTCTCTAGTGCACATCAAGTACTAAGTGGCTTCCACAGGTGGAAATAAACAAAGATGAGAGGTAAACCATATTTTAAGATCACAGGAATGGAAAGACATCATCTATTTTAGGTTTACCTGCTAATGTGCTTCCTTTACATTGGTGTTGATTAATATTTACCCACTGTTTGGTGCACAGGGCGTTAGATATATATTTAATATCATTTTCAACAAACTACTAATTTGTACCTTTGTTCATAAATCTTATTTATATCCAATATTATTTTTATTGGCTTCAGACTATATAATATTCTTTTCTACAAGACACTCCTCATTATTATTCCTCATAACATCTGCCATTCGCAGAGGAGCCCTCCCCTTCACTCCTTCATTCTCAGTCTTAGATGCATTTGACTTTTATGTTGCTGTTTTCTTCCTCTGATTGCATGTGTTCATTTGTGTAAAAAAAATGAATAAATGAACAAGTAATGTCCTTCATGTGGGCCATACAACACATCACTTTACTGTGTCACTTCTATCCTAGACTGATGCAAGTCACTACCAATAATATTTTCTGTAATATATGTTTTACATCGTATTTGTGACCGTAACTAATTCTGTGTGGCTTTTCTGTCCATCATATTGTAATGCAAGTGAGCCATTTGATTTAATTACTCTTTAAAATATGTAAATCTACCCTGGCCAAAACACTGGAGTATATACAATGCTATTGATATGCCCTATGTACAAACAAAGCTGAGTCTCTATCCCTGTGATTGTACTCTAGCAAACAGAAACATCAGTGTGTCTTCAGTAGGTCTGTCTACTTTTTAATCCTTTGCATCTTGATGCTTAGGCCCAGATCTAAAAAAAACAAAACAAAAACACAGCAGACATTACAAGAGAGCAACACAAAGGTAGCTGAAGTATGCAAACTTGCCAGATTGGACAATAAAGACGAATATCTCATACCCGAAGAGTGTGGTCCCAGGAACCTGTGCAGAAGGCCGTCCCATCAGGGGAAACTCGCAGGGTGCTCACACGGTTCTCATGTCCAAACAGAATAGACACTCGTGTTCCTTTGAGAACATCCCAAACATTAATGGTATAGTCGTTGTAGCCACCAAACAGTAGCCGGCCTGGGGAGAGAAAGGACACACACAAATGTTTTAACAGCGATATCTTCAAGCTCAGCACGAACAAATAGGGAAGGAAAAATTCTGTATATCCTACCACTGAGGGAGAAATCGACACTGGAGACCCCAAATATGATGCTGTCTTTGGAATAGATGGCCACTTCTCTGTCTGCCCTTAAGTCATACAGGCGGCACTGAAACAAAGGCGATTTTTACTGTAATTTAAATATATTTGTAACAGCACATTGCACATCAAAACCAGCTTCACCAAAGATAACATAAAGAAATCAGTTCTTACCGTAGCATCATCTGACCCAGATGCAAAAGCATCTCCACTGGGATAGTATCTATTGAAATACAGATGGACACAGTTAGCAACAATAATAAATCGATTCTTGAACCCCCTACATATAAGATTTGAATATTTCTGACTTACAACAACTCCTAAAGGTAGCATCAAAAAAAGAAACTGCAAGCATCGACTGCACTGATTTTCGCTAGGGTTTTCTCTTTTTTGTTTATAAACAAAAACACAGAGTATTACAATAATGCAAAGAATGTCATGATCACATAAAAAAAAATGTAACGCATAGGGGCTTTAAAATATCTGCCTTTTCCTCACTGAATTATAAATAGAAAACGTGCTTATCTCTACACTTGAGTAAATGAAGGCATTACAAGGTGGTGACTTACCGCACGCTATTTATGTCTGACTCATGTGTTTCAAAGGATTGAATACATTGCCCCGAACGCATGTCCCACACATTAGCCTTCTTATCGCAGCCCTGTCATAACAACAAAGCAAAAGATGATCAAAAAAAAGTTCAAAATTTAAGTACTTTAAATAACCTGTAATGAAAGCTGTGTGGAAAGTGTCCTCACCCCTGAAACGAATGTGTTTCCAGTCTCGGATGGGGCCAGATCCAGACAGAGCACGTCTGAGGCGTGTCCATGGAAACTCTGTAACAGCTGCCCACTCTCCACATCCCATAATGCACATGTTCCATCCCCGCTGGACGTCAGGATCTTGAACACGTGCAGAAAGAAAAAGACAAAAGTCGACACGGGCTATAAATGGATTGTCTTTGCTGTGTGACGCATCATGTGACCAGGAAGTCAAAGTTGTAAATTATTAACAAAGTATGCAAGCTCTTTCCACTGGAATATGGAAACCAGTAATTTCTGATTAATGATAGAAAAATAACAAGGCAGCACTTTGTTCATGAACTTTGGTACTTTGGGGATGTTTTTTAGTGTGTGGTGACATTCTCACCTGCATATCCGAGTTGGTGAAGCTACAGGCAGACAGGTAGTTTGTGTGCATGGCCACTGACTTCTTCTTCGCAGCCAAGTTCTCATTCTTGTCCAGGGACAGAGGATACACTGAGCATTTATTGTCCAGGCCCCTGTGACAGAAAAGATATCCACTTTACAAAAAAACAAAAGCAAAAAAGATGGCACACCAGATCTGGGCCAACATGGAGAGTAACACACTCACCCACAAGCTACAGCACAGCCAGAGGGGGCATAGGCACAGGCCATCACCCAGGTGCAAGGCATTGTCACAGCATGCTCCTAATAAACATCAAAAGACAACGCTGCATGAGCCGCACCCGGACACAGAGAATTCATTAGGCATAATCAGAGCAGAACAATGAGCTTTGGTTTGTCCCATATATAAAACTTTAGAAAACACTTCTAGACAATCTGGTGGTCATAAAAAGAAGACCTTGCAAATTCTGCCATTAGCACACAATAGATATCTTGGTGTACAATTCCTGCATGTCTCTCCTATCTGTTCAGCCCCACAGATTTGTTTTTGTTCATGATATGCAAGACAAATTGATTGTCCACGCAAACAAATCTGGTTTGTAACATGCTGACCTGTGTAGAGGAGTTACCTTGTTGGTGGTGAAAGCGTCCCATACAATAACCTTTCCATCCTGCATCAAGAAATAAGAAATTTGTACAATTTAAAACACATTTAATGAACAACAGTCTATATATATATATATATATATATATATATATATATATTGTTTTTTTTTTTTTTTAATTCAGTATG